>VZTI01001458.1:90802-146669 GCA_013397865.1 Struthidea cinerea
TTCCCTCCCAGCTGGCCCAGAGGCTGTCCCTCTGTGCCTGACACATGACATGAACTGGTTCTCAGGAGCAGAAGAGGCGAAAGCAGTTGATTTTGGTGGTGTCTGTTTTCTCTTGCCAGGTACGCCTTTTCCTTCCCCTGGTCCCACCCAGATGGCAGGAGGGTTGTCAGTCTCCTCTCACAGAAACTGTGTGGCCCACAGGTCTCAGTGACACTGTGCCATACATCAGTAGGTTTAGGCAGCTGATACAGCATCAGCTGTATCATCGGAGGTAGCTTCCAACCATCTTTTACCGACAGCGAGTTCTGAACACCACCGGCTTTAAAAGTCTCAGATTTCAATATTCAAAGCTTAATGGGTCATTATCTACACATCTGTAGCACATATTCCACTTTCATGGATTTTGGAAAATACTAATTTCCTGATCAATTATGATATTAAAACATAAAAAAACCCCACCCAGTCCTACCGCTGATCTGTTCTTACCTGCATCCCTCTCATTTTCTGGAACCGAGCTACTGCATCACTGATGGTGTAGACACGAACATGGCCCATGTGAAGCTTCCCAGAAGGATATGGGAACATGGAAAGCACATAAAATTTTGGTCTTGATTTCTAGAAAAGAATTTTTAGAAACTAGTAACTACACGAGTTAGCATCTCACTTGAATAAATACACGTGCACATTATAAACTACTACACCACACCATGAAGAGAAACACAGTTCTGCTGTAACTGATCCAAGTGAGCACTGACAAAGTTCATTGGATCAAATTCTCTGGGGCTGTAAGTGGAGATGTTTTACCAGACTTTGCTGCCATCTCATCAATTTATACTGACACTTACATGGCACTTGAATGTTATGAAAATTAATTCACTTTTACTCAAAAATAGCTATATTGACAGCACTGAAGCTTAACAAAGCACCATTTCCACTGTAGCATCTGCAACTGATTATCTATGTGTTCTTAGTCTGCCCCAACAAAAACATGAAAACATAGCAGATTAAATTATTCTCATAACAGTTTAAATAATTAATGTTTTACTTTGTATCTGCAACAAACACAGAGCTCACTCCTGGACAGTTGCTTTTTGTCAGCTGAACTGCAGTAACTTCCAGAGTGACTACATCATTTGCAATTGCATGAACATCTGCTAAAGGGAAACTGTTCTGTTTCACTATGCATGCTCAGATCCAAACACATCTTACAAGCAGTGTTTTGCATAATGAAAAGAAACTAAAAATTTAATTTAGTTAGGTTCAATTAAAATGACAAAAGTTACAAAGAAATCACAAATCCTCTCTCACATCAATTAATCCTAATACATCTTGATTACCACTGAATTCGTCACTGATACATTGATAGTATCAAGTATCATTGATACTTGCTAAGTTCTTACATTATTTTTTGGAAGTTAATAACAAAAAAAATTACAGGCAGCTTTCAGCTTTTACTATTCTGAAAAAAACTCCATTAATATTTGTCAAATAATACTTCTTTATCACTTTCATTCAATCACAGCAAAATCAGAAATCATCTGAGTACTTCGTTGCAGCACTATACACTATTTGCCTCTTAATATGAGATGTTATTAAATCTACTTCAACTGTAAAGATAAAACAAAAATATCATTAAAAATACAATGTGGAACTTAGCATACGTATGCTATATATGATACCTACGTAAATATGTATATCAAAGACACAAGTCTAAATGAATGCTTTCCCTGCTACAGGTACGCATGTACACCATTTCATCTCAGAATTCTTCCCCAGAAAAAGCAAGCTCTTTTCTCTCTTCAACATTTTGATAGCACTATTTCTTTGTCTGAGAGAAGGCACATTTTAAGATAAATAAACAAAAAAACATAAAGGGGCACAAAAATGTTTTTTATCTATTGTGAAAGAATAATTGTGAAGGCAAAAAGAGTCAGAGACTGAGATACCATTGTTTTCAAGATCTTTTATTGCATGGGAAAACTTTTTTTTTCTTCAAGTCACTTACTACTCCTATGAGACTGTAAACCAGAAAATACTAAAAAATCATGTTCCCTTAACACATATTTTAGTGAGTCACAAGGTGTAGTGTAATAGATTTGTCACAACATTGGGAACAGAACCTCGAGAAAATTGTTTACAAAAGTTACGAATAGATGTTTCTTTTAATACTTTAAATAATTAATTCCCAAACATTGTATAATATACAAAGAAAGAATTGGTTACTTAAACACCTCCTATTAAAATTTACAAGTTTATACTTTGCTTATCACTGTATTTTTCCTCAGGATTTTTAAATTATTTTTGTTTACCTATTTCATTAATGGTTTTTAATAATCTACACGAAAGTATTTTCCCTAAAATGAAATCTACATCTAATCATTATAAGCCATCTGTACTAAGTAAGTTTCAATTAATTTCATTCTAAGAAAACAAAAAATATCAAACGTGTAATCTCCAAATTTCTCATAATGCTTACATCAGTTTCTGAAATTCTGCAGAACTGATCCTTTATTCTTGGGAACCACCAATTTTCAACTCGTTTTCTTGTCTCCAACCCATAGTTTTTTTCCCATTTCCCCGTCTCACTGTAAATAGTTCTCACACAAGCAGGAACCAGTCTTCTCTGCCATTTAATTAATCCCAGGAAGCCATTTAGTCGCCTCTTCAAACATGAGGAACAAGGGCCAACTCTTTGACAAACCGATTGCATTGTTGAGGTTATGGTATCTGAGAAGACAAAAAAAAATATTTCATGCTGCAATATATAACAAGAACTCAATGATTATTATGATTATACTGAAAATTGCTAGCTATGAAACTATTTTAGCTTGACTTGGACTACTTGGCTGTTTTCCATGGAACTTGCATTTTATTTCCATGTCTGAACTATAAAAGTATGCATTTTTTAGTCAAGAGAACTAACTGTGGCCTTCACACAGAACAAAACTATTGTGTTAGATGTCTTATCTAATAAAATACAATTCTTGCATTCAGTCTCCCATAAAGGCATCATCAGTCAGTTGAAGGTTCCAGAAGCTCCATCGCCTGAATAGAAGATGGCTAACAGTGTGTTAGTAAAAATTCAGAATGAAACAGAGAGAAGAGGAAGTTGGACGAAATTATACCGTAAAAATACTGAATTTGTCATCACTGAAAAGAGATGGGGGAGGATGACTATAATTAGTAGATTTCAACCAGATATTCTAAACCAACTATTTTCTTTTGCTAAGGCTTTCTTTTTCAACTAAAAATTGAGTTAACTCCTCAAATGCTTTAGATAGAGTCTTCTAAAGCTACTCAGATGGGAGAAAGATCAGACAGTTCCCGTATTTGGGATCAGTCTCAACAAGATATTTGCTGATTTTACTTCCTACAGTAGGAAATACGGCATTAAAAGACCTCTACTCTGAGATTTCCTCCTCGACTGCCTTTTTTTTTTTTTTTAATAAATCACTTTTTTACATCAGTATTTCCTATCCTCTGTGGTTGGTTTTGGTGCTTTGGGGTTGCTGTTTTTTTTAAAATTTTGCTCAATACACTTGTACCAAACTAGTTCAGAATTTTCCTTGAAGAGTTACATCAGTAAAATCACAGTGTAGAGAAACTCTGTATAAGAAAAGATTTTACTTATGCATTTCCCATAAGGTAGAAACATTATCAGTAGAAATAATTGCTATACCACCTAAATTAGATCCCCAGCATGGTAGCGGGAGTTATGCTTCCTTTAACATTCACCATATATGTATACACAAACCCTCACTGCCTGTCTCATTACCTGTCTGTAGAATTGCTCGTTTTCTCTCTTACTTATCAAGCAGGGTCTTTTAAACAGTTTTTCACTTATGTCACACCAGTGCTTTGAATTTTTTGTTGCTACCCTCCATAAACTGTCTCATTTGTAATAAAAACAAATCCAGGACTGTACTCAGGATTCCCAGTACAGGTGCACACGAGTCATTCAGGAGTCTCCAATTTCTCCCCCTCCATAACATCACACTCATCTCAAAATCAGCACTTCAGTACTTGAAAGTTTTTTGCTTATTTTTACTAATTATTTCCTTATTACTTATGCCTTATTTCTATAACTTGTATTTATTTTACAACAGAAAGGAGCGCTTCCTTATGCAAGCCAATTTCAGCACTGCTGATGTACAAAGCAAGTATTTTAAAGCCCAGGAGTTACACGTGAGTATAATGCTTCACTGAAGGGAGACTAGTGGATGAGAGAACACAGACTTAGGCTGTGTATGGGGAGGTTTATGTCGAACATTAGAAGCATTTCTTCACAGAAGGGGTGATTAGACACTGGAATGGGCTGCCCAGGGAGGTGGAGGAGTCACCATCCCTGGAGGTGTTTAAGGAAAGACAGGACGTGGCACTCAGTGCCATGGTCTGGTTGACAGGGTGGTGTTCAGCCACATGTTGGACTCCATGACCTCAGAGGTCTTTTCCAACCTAATCAATTCTGTGATTCTGAGACACAAAGGACACAGACCCCGCGCCTGTGCACAGCTCAAGGGAAGCCCACCCACCAATGTCACGCCTGAGAGGGCACATTTGGGTGACCTCAGGCCCTACAGATCACACAAGCAGGGGTCAGAGCAGTGGTGGGAGTGAGAAAACAGCCACAGCCAGGAGCACACAGCATTAGAGCTAAGCTCATTCAAACACATGGAATTGCAGGACGAGAAAGAGAACTGCAGTGTCCTTCCTGCTCCCAGGTACCACCATGCACAAGATGCAATGATCACCCCGTCATGTGTTGGGTCAAGCCAGGACGAGTGGCACAGAGGATAATCAAATCCAAAAGACATGGCACTAAGCTGTTTTCCCTATCCAGGCTTGTGTGCATGGGACTAGGTCAAGCAGAGCGCCCCTCCCGGCCCCAGTTAAGGGCACCCCAGCCCAGTGCTATGTCAGTCTTTCAAGGAGCAAGGTTATGAGCCTAGAACTGTCTTATGCAGGTGTGCCAAGAATGGAAGGGGCTGGTCTGACAGAGAAATAAATCATAGAATATCCTGAGCTACAAGGGACCTACAACGATCACCGACTCCAACTCCTGGCCCTGCACAGGACCCCCAAAAGTCCCACCATGTGCCCGAGAGCATTGTTCAATCGCTTCTTGAACTCTGTCAGGTTTGGAGCCTGTTCCAGTGCCCAACCACCCTCTGGCTGAGGAACCTTTTCCTAATACCGAATCTAAACCTCCCCTGACACAGAAAACGTTTGGAAAGATGCACTAAGCACGAATTAAGGTCCTGGAAACTGCTTGACGAGGCCCAGCACATTTCACTCAGCCCCGCGGGGGGTGTCACGCCGCTGGAGAAGCACGGGGAGCAGGCGGCTCCATGGGCGGGACAGAGCGAGCGGGGGAGCAGTGACGAAGGGAGGCTGGAGCGGGGGGGNGGCGGGCGAGGGGCGTGAGGCGGGGCCGGGCGGGGGGACCGTTACCTGCGCGCGCCCTCCCTCAGCTCCCCCGCCGGGCCGCGGGCGCCGCCATCTTGGTGTGCCGGTGTCGGAGCGAGGCGCCGCCTCCGCCTTTGGCACCGCCCGGCGGGGCGGGAGTTCCGCGCCGGGGAAGGAGCGGGAAGAGCTGCCCCCGTTCCCGAGTGTAACGTGGAAAGGTAGAACAACAGTAAATAATAAAAATAATGACAAAAAAAAATTAATTAACCGGGGTTGAGCTCTGTGTAAATTGCACAGAGGCTGTTCAGCCTCGAGAAGAGACGGAGAGAGGGACACTCATTAACGCCTATAAATATCTAAAGCGGGAGTGCCGAGAGGATGTTTCCGGGCTCTTCTCGGTGGTGCCGAGCAGTAGGACATGAGGCAACTGATGTAGGCAGAAACTGATGCACAGGAAGTGCCAGCGGAACGTGCGGAAGAACTTCTTTGCTGTGCAGGTGACCAGGCGCTGGAACAGATTGTCCAGAGAGGTTCCCTCAGTGGAGATATTTGGGAACTGTCTGGACAGAATCCTCTGCCGTGTGCTCTAGGACGGCCCTACTTGAGCAGATGGACCAGATGACACACTGTGGTCCCCTCCAACCTGGCCTTTTCTGTGTGATTAATTTTGCTCCCCTCCACAGCATATACAGATGCTGTAAAGCAACTGTGTAGGTTAGGGCTAGATGTCAGTAATTTCAATAATTTTACCTCCCTTCTGGTTTTGGGGTGGTTTTTTTTTGTTCTTTTAAGAGGCAGATTCTGAAATAAAGGCAATAGTTTGGGGGTTTTTTTTTGTGATGTCTTTTTGACTAGTCAGAGTAAAAAGCAGAAGTCACAGAAGCACAGGATCACAAAATGGGTACCTGGAAGCCAGAAAGACACTGCAGTTCTGTTTCTTGTCCTGAAATTCCGTGTGTTTGAATGAGCTCAGCTCTAGTGCAGTGTGCCCCTGGCTGTCATCTGGTTTAACCTCCCTGCTCCAGTAGGGTCATCCTAGACAGCATGGCACAAGTCACTAAAGGCAATCTAGCACAGCATAATTAATTCTACCTCTGCCTGGAAAACAACATCTCACCCTGATGTAAACACTGTAGAGTTCAGAGTTGGTTTTAATTACCGCAAGTAACTTGTAGTAGCCTCCGAGGAAATTTTTTTTTTTTTAACTCCCTCCGTGTTTGTGCCGTTTTGCTGCTGGCAACTGTTGATTCTTTTCATTTTTAGACCTTTTTCTTCACTGTTGTGTTTCCAGCACAGTTTAAACAGACACATTCTGTTTATGCAGTGCAATGTCTACAGTGCCCTTCTTATGTGACTAAAAATAAGTATTTACTGAATAAAAGCTTTCCACTTGGTTGTGTGTACCTGTCAAGTGTGCTTAAATTATAACCTTTTCACCACAAAAATGAATAGAGAGCAGCACTGGTGGTTACCCTGCTGATAAACTAGTACAGTTTCCCCACGACTGTGTGCATAATTTTAACTTGCTTTCCTGTTGATCCCCCTGTCAGTAAGTGATGGCAATTTGGCTTTAGCAGGCCTTCCATCCCAAATCTCTCCCTGATCTGCTGTGTGAGTTCCCGGACTGAGAGAGGATGAAGCGTTTTGTTGTGTGGGGGGCAGGCAGTGCAGTCCTTGGCTGAGTCCCTTGCCCAGGATAAATGAGAGCTCATGACCAGCTGGGACATGTTTTCAACTCGAATTTCCCCTCACACTGGCCTTAACCCCCGCACTCTCCTGATTCACGTCTGAATGGATGGAAAATTATCTCCGAGAGGTTAGCAGACTGGATGAGACCACAGAAAAAAAGCCAGAATAAGATTTTGGAGGTGTGGTTTGGAGGAGCCTTGGTGTGCTTTTGGCTGTCCTCTTGACACCCCGGGAAATTATTCATTGCTATTTCTAGGCACTGCTGACATGGGTCTTGACAGTATTTTTGAAATGGTGCTGCCAAACAGTCAGTGCTTAATAGATGAGCAACTCTTACCATAAATAAGGCAATAAAAAGCCCAAATGCCAAATAACAGTGTATGTCTGGATTGGTTTTGGCCTTCATGGATTATCATACTTTGAAGAATACCTTTGCTCTTCTTTCCATCTGAGAATGTTTCTGGTTGGTCTCGGTTTTTCTCACCTAATTTCAGTTTCTGTTAACAGAAAATCTTATACCTTGACTAGCTTCATTTGATATTGGCTGTCTTCCTCACTATTAGAATCCAGATTGCACAATAAAGTCCAATAAAATCAACAGAAAGGGACACAAAATTTCAGTATATTCTCAAAATAAGTTTCCAGTATCTTCCAATATCTTCCAGTATCTTGACAGAAGTCATCTTCTGTATATTCTAAGTAACACACAATTCAAACCTGTGTCAAACATGTTTGACTTGTTTCTCTTAGCAGCTAATAAAAATCATACCAGCAATATCCTTCCAGAAGAAAATAAGGAATAATATAAAATTATATTATTTGGGTTTTTTTTATTTTTCTCCGGTTTATTTTAAAAAATTTTTTGGCAGCAATAGCCAAGACTTGGTACAATACTTGCCATGTCATCAGAATCCCAAGATAGATCTGAGTTTAACCAAACCCAATTTGGCTTGTTGGTTAATATGGTGAGAGAGAGCTAGAGATAAGAGCTAGATGCTCCACATGGGCCCAAACCTAAGTAAGTGCTCTTCAGGTATGGCAGTCTACTTTTGTGTATAGCATACATTTAACTTTCTAGGAAGCATTTAAGATTGTGATTAATTTAGTATTAATCTAAACAGATTATCCTCAGCTTTGAGCAAATCAAATATATAAGTAGATTGTCAGGATGAGAAAGGAATGTTTTAGTGAAATGAATGGATTAAAAAAATAAGATAAAGGTCTAACTACTCAATCAGCTATAATCTTGATGGCAGAGCATGAGAAATATAGGTCAATATGTTTAATGTTAGATACTTCAACAGTCCAGAGACTGAAATGTATTTAAAAAACCGTAATTCTAAATTTGAGATAGTGATTAGACTTCCAAAATGTTTTCAAGACAACATAAAATAATCCTCTTGTTATTTTGCTACTTTTTCTCACTCTGAGCTCTATGGTGTTGACCCCAATTGAGGTGAAGAGCACTACACGTATAAATTAAAGAGGTTTTCATTTGCAAGCAAGGATGGCCAGCTGCTCCACATCAGGTCCCTTCTCTTTGGAAGTGGGAACCTCTCAGGTTCCTGAGTAGAGCCCTGTAGCAATAATGAATCAGAGCTGTGAGCTGCACAGCATACTGTATAAATGAAAATTAAACCAAACAACACCTTGATAACCATGGCAAGGGTTGGAGACACCACCCACTCACCTGTCTCTCCTTATTGGGCCAAAACCCATGCACAGTGCAGGGAGCAAGCAGGGACATAAGCCCTAAAATGGCTCAGACTTTTCCAAACAGGGTACCGAACCTGCTCTCCCATGATCCCCACTTTCACCACACGGAGTTTTGCTTCCTAACCTGGGCTGTTTTCTTGTCTCCTTTCATTATGGGAAATTAATGATATAAAAATATTTGTATTTGCTTTAATAGTCATAAACTATTTTCCATCAAGGGTAATAGTTCCCTGATTTCTTTTTTTAGACTTTGTACTAATGTGTTTGTTAGCATTTTTGTTAGTCCACATAAAGCCTGGAGCTGATTGGGTAATTAGGTAATTCATTAGTTCCTGTATGGGAAATGTGCAGAAGTGTCCCGGTTGTCTGTCACTTAAATAGACATGCTTCCCAGATTTCCGTACAAGTATAATTTTGCTTTTGCTGATAGTTACCAGAATTGATGTTTGTGTTTCCTGGCATTGTTTTTTTGCTCCTACATCAACAACATGACTAGTATTTTTTCAGCCTCCTACTAAAAGAGGATTAAAACCTAGCATTTGGAATACAAAATATTTTTTATCACCTGCATACTTCAAATCCCAGCTCCATTTCATGTAATTAAATAATTTGTTTGGTTTTTTTTTTCCATTGAATCCCTTGAATGTGGCTTTTGCTACTGAGTTTCATTTTGCTGTTGTTTACATATACACATATTTTGTGGTTTTGCTTTAAAACACAAGGTCAGATGAAAAATGCAGGTGATTGGATTGCAGGGGTGTGAAGACTATCACTTGAGAATATAAAAAAGCAAGAAATTCATAGACTAAATCTCAGAAAAATCCTCTCCAACCCTATCTACTACCTGAGCCCAGATCTCAAAGGAAAGAATTCTGACTGAGACCACAAAGATCAGTAGAAGCTTCACTTCTGCAGTGGATTTTATTTTAAAAGCACTCAAATATTGTGGTAGTGGAAGAATAAACTCTTGAAAGAGGTAGAAGAGGCAGAGTTATACTTTTGGGATGGAAAGGAATGGATTTGGGCAAGACTGGTCACATTACTAGGGGTGGAGCTTAACCTGTAAATTGTGAATTTTGGTAACTCATAACAGGTATTACTTGTATTACAGGTATTACTGTTTGATGTCCACTTTAGCTGCGGACTGGCCTTGATGACAGAGGAGGTTCTTGTCATTCAAACCAACACTGATTTGTCATTCCTTGGTTTGGCAAAAGGAAGGACTCACACAATGCGTCAGTGGAAAAAGAGATCAGATATATAAGAAGTCAGAAACCTGCCTGCCCCATCCTGTGCTCGGTGACCAGGATGGCCCTGTCTGGTTGGAAAATATCTGTGCCTGTCCCCGTGCCACTCATTGAAGCACTGAATGTTATGGAAGAATTTTGAAAACAAGCAATATCCAGACTCAGTGGAATCATATTTACCAGCATTGTTTTAGCAGGCTGGTGTTGGTCCCTGAATCTGGAGCTGGGACATGGGGCTGGGTCAAAAGAAGACCTAGATGAGCCTTATTCTGAGGGGTTTTTATGCAGCGCCTGTATTGTGTTATTTACAGAAGGGTGCATTTAACCCAAAATGCACATCCTCCATGTTCCACACAAAGGTATTAGACCAGTGACAGTCAGCAGCTTCTTACTGATTCAGACTAAAAGTTTGTGAGTAGGTGTGTGCATGTAGGTGGGGAGAAGTTATCAGAATCAATGCACCTTTACTTTTTTGCCTTTCATGAACAGGTCAGTTTTCAAACAAAGTAACAGTACTGTATTTTCATCTTGGCCATCTTCTAATGCACTAGCACAATTTTGCTGTTGGTTGGAACTGGTTATATGCAGCGGTGAGCAAAACTACCCCTTTGCAGCATTCAAAGCTACACATTTCATGCTTTTAATCTGGAAAGAAGTGTTTTGTAAGACTGTTCAAATTTTGAATTTACAGTCATGGGAGTAAGAGCTCAATATGAGCTTGTGGACTGGTGACATCATATTGTCATTAAACTATCCACAGCTCAGGGGCATTTGGGAATGTTATGTCTCCTTATTACAGCTAGGAATGCAAGTTTTGGAAACCTGGCTTTTCATTCTTCTGTCTTTCTTGAAGTGCGTCATTTCAGATGGCAAGTCAGTTGTATGCCGAGAGGCAGGTGATTCCAGCTGCTCAAAGCCCTTAGCGAAGGCTGCCACTTTGCTGTGGTACATATCCTCTACACATACATGGGGGAGAGGATCACCCATCTGGAGGGCTGCCTTATGGAGAAGTGCTGCACCTCTCTTCTTCCACCTCTCTCAAAATAAGTTTTTGTATTACAAAAGTGTGTGCTACCATATCAGATGAGAAGGAATAACAGGGCAGGAACTTGTTAATTAAACACTTGTCATGTATTGACCTTTCTTTCATTAAGAACCAGGCCCTCATATTTAAAATAGGTATCAAATGGACATTTTCTCTTCACTGTGACTGTTAAAAGAGTTTTTTGTACTAATGGACAAACTTCATCATTGCAATTATCCAACAACTAGACTGCACTTGAACTTTGTAATAGTATCAGCAGGAAACAGTTTAAGTGCTGGGTAAAACCATGCTGCACACTGGGCTTGTCTAGGTGGTTGTCAGCTGGCTCCAGAACAAGTGGAAAAGGAGGAAAATATCTGCAAGTCTTAAAATTAATGAGTATTAGTTAATCCTTATTGTCTGGACAAGTGAAAATGGTAGTATTTCCTTCAAAAGCTCAGTGCAGCTTGGAAGTTGTTGTGTACAAATATTTACATGTATGTGTATATGTTGTCCGTGTGTATATGTACCACGTAACACTCATATGCACATACACATATGTATACTGGTGTTTTCTATCTATACCAACATGCCCCAGATGGAAGTGGATGTGATCTGCCTCAACTTTCTTCTGTATTTCTACACACGGTAAAACTACCAAAGGAGAAAGAATGACTAAATTGTTCTTTCTAGTTAAGTATAAAACAAGATGAAAGGAGCCTGGTTTTACCAAGGGGTGCCAGAATAATCTGATAGCTTTCCTTAAATGAAATAACGGATTTTCCAAAATAGAAAATGTGGTAAATCTCATTTGTACCTTAGCAAAGCAGTTGTTACACTCCTAAATGGGAAAATATTAATGGAGCAAAAGAAGGTGGGGGTTAACAGACAGCATGAAAGTTGGGGAAGAACTGACCAATGAGAAAGGGCAGAGGAAGAGAAAGAGAAGAGAGTCAAGAAATTACAATGAGTTCCTCAAGGGTCAATTTTAGGACTAGTGCTGGTAATATTTGCATTAAGTACATTAGCATATGAAGTCAGCAGGCTGTTGAAATCTGAAGATGAAGGGGCATAGCTAACATGTAAGAAGAGTTATCATTTATTAAAACCTTTCTGACTTTGACAGGTAAGTGGGAAGAGATGCTTGATTAGAAGAGACTGTCAGGGCATGCACTTCAGGGTTAATGAGGAATTTCTCTAAGGGAGACAAGAGATGGCTCAGGTGGAGAGAACTCTGGGCGTCAGATGATCACAGAGTGACTGTGAATCAACCATAGGATGAACCCATGAAGAAGGTGTTTGTGGCCAAAGCATACATCAGACAAGGTATTTCCAGCAGAAAGTGAAAGCTTCATTTTAGAAGGCATGGGTGAATGCACATCTGCAACACAATGGCTGCCACATTTTTCTGAGAAAGATTAATTAATCTGCAACAAATGCAGAGGTCCTATAAAGCAGGACATATGAAAGATGGCATGAAGTGGTGCTTAGTCTAAAAAATAAAGGCTATGGTAATATACTGAATTCTTTCTAAGAATTGGTTAGCTTAGTACCAGCAACAGAGAAGATATTCTTTTTCCTATTTAAGGAAAAGAATAAAAAACCACAAATAACCATATCACATTTAGACCGGATGGAAAGAGCAGGTTCTCATTATTGGATCAGAGAGTTCCTCTAGCAATCTTCTAGAGGAGTGGAAACAGCTTCCTCCCTCCAATAACTCTAGCAACTTTTAGGACAGAATTCAGCCCATTAACAGCACAATCTCTGTGAAAAGCTAGGCCTTGGTCTAGGTTTGGTAATGTAAGTGGCCTCTGGAAATACTATAACTGGTCACCCAAGTCCTTATTTCCCTGGAAAAATTGTAAATTACTTTGGGAAATAACATTTAAACGGGACCCTTGCTTGCTAGGATTTAGCTTGGAATCACAAAGTAAGGCAGATACAGCCATGCTATCCATCCTGCATTACAGTGGGAATCCTGAATGTCTCATAGATATGTAACGCAAAGTTGGCATTTCTGTAAATCACTTTCTGCTACCCCTTCAGAACTCGTTATGCTTTTATAAAAATGAAAATTTACATTCCAACGGGGGAAGGTTCTTCTGCACATTTTTCAGCAAAACTGCCAGCATGGCTTGCAGGCATACCAGATGTACCGGATAAGCTCGCTCAGCGTTTCTTACTCCCATTGAAATGACTTGCTAGAGATAGGCAGGAGGGGATGTTCCATGCCTTCCTGTTCCAAAAAGAAAATTCAAGCAAAGGACATGCAATTTCAGCACAGGATATACCTTGATTCATACTTCATTGATGAAAGAAAATCACTTGTTTACTCAAGAATGAGCTAAGCTTGGAATGATGGTTATGGGTGGTGACTCAATGCTTTTCCTTATTACCATTTTTTTGCGATTGAGCCATAGTATCTCCTTGCAGTCAGGGTGATAAAGTAGCTAATGCTTCAGGGTATAAACTGTTTTCTTGTGCTAGGTCACTGTGCCCTTTCTATACCTAAGGTAGCCAGATTTTGTGTGTCACTTTGTCCCAGGCCAGTGAGGAGCTATGTGTGGGAATCCCACCTTGGGCCCTGTGGAGCCCGCTCTGGGCATGAGGCTGGGGACAATGTTCACCAGGGCCGGTTTTAGCTGAGGAAGGCTTTACACGAAGGGAAAAAGTTCATCCAGTGACAACACAGTGTACCTAAGTCAGATCCTGCTCTTTTCATTGACTACAGAAAGAGACCAAGAAGGGAGCTGGCCTCCCCCAAGGGTAACTTTTGTCAACCTTGCTCACTTGTGCCCTCTGGCCATCATGGACTGTTGTGAAGATGTGAAAGCTGCAGGACATCTCGGCACTTTAAAATTAATATTTTATGTTCCTTTACCAATCTGCTGCTTCTTGTGATGCATGGACAGGCAGAAAAGCCAACAGTGCATGAGAAGTGAGCATGAGAAATTTCATGAAACATTGAGTGTGATGTTTTATCCCAACCTGGCTGCTAATCTGGGAATGGTGAAGGCTGTTTAGCTGGAGGAGCCCAAGCAGAACCAGCACAAGAGTAACTAGATACTGGACCCAACAAGCCACTATGTCAAGGATGATGCACACGGGGACTGCTTGCTCACAGGCCAGCGGAGAGTGTTGCTGCTTTAGGATATTGCATGTATTACAGCTGGGAGAGTTAGATGTTATTATGGTCCCCTGCCATCTCATGCAATTGCAGATACCTTATATTCTTCATTAGCACTATTTGCATCTCTGAGTCCAGTTTAAGGAATTTTTAATTTAATTTCCTTTGGAAAGGAAGCAAAACAGGATTGGCAAAGCATTGTGGATGCTGTTTGATGTCTGGCGGTCTTTCCTAATGATCATCTACTATGATTTAAATTTTTTCTTTTTTTCTTTTTCTTTTCTTCTAATTTTTATTAATCTATTAATGTGACTATCAACAGATATTTTTAATGCCATGTAAACTACACAGATATTATGTCCGTTACATGTAATTGTCTTGGTTGATAGCTATGATGCATATGCTATTCAAATCCGTTGGTACTAGATAGAAATCCTCTTGCTTCTAAATGATTAGATAACTAATAGGACTTTTGAATGCTCTGGACTGCAATTCTTAGATACCAATTAACACCTCCTTTCCAGGATCTGATGTTATGAAACCTGCCACTCATTTTCTCTTTGTAGTTGAAATGATAGGAGAAGATGTCACAAAACCTGAATACGAAAATGGAGAGTATATTGCTTCTTAATAGAATATGTTTGAGATTCATATTATATAGCTAAAATTAGAAAATATATTTTAAATGTTAAGTAGTTCTATTTCAACAATGTAAGACTTTTAAAATGAGTGCAACTTTTCTTTTAACAGTTGAGAGTGTGTCTTTGGAGAGTGCGGCTCATTAAAGATTCCATTGCCATAAATAAACCATGCCAAGTTTTATTCTGGAATGCAAGGAAATTTTCACTTCTAGTTATGCAGACCCCGAGGGATGCTGCGGTCACCTGTTTGTGTTTCCTGTCATTGTGCCCTACATGAGAAGTACAGGGTTGCTTCAGTAGTTGCATTCTACTTTTTTTTTGTTCAGCTTGAAATTGTGAAAAAGACTTTGCATGAAGTGAACAAAATACCAAAACACCGTTCAGGTACTCTGTACATTACTTATACAGTCAGATTCCTACTTTTGATTCGTACTTCTAAAGGTTTTTTGGATGAATTTTTTCTTGTTAGCACTCCCAAGTCTAAGCAGAGCATGTAATATTTGCGGTTTTTACATATGTTTTGCAAACCAAATACTTACACTGTTAACCTTATGTTAATTTAAATATTGTTTTCTGCTCTTTAACATGCAAAAGCCCACTAGAGGAGTTAAGATTAGAAGGTAGCTTGACAACTAGGATCACCAGCCCACATTAGCACTGCTTTTACATGAACATAATGCTAAGATTTCTTAAGGCCTGTCCAGGCTATTTAGTGCCTGTTCTTTATTAGAGTGTTTTGCTGCATGCGGACTAAAAACAACCCATTGTTTGTATAAAGAATGACAGAAGAATTGAGGAGTACTTACTCCTTTCAGGCTTCCATTGAAGTACTCCTCATTTCTGTCCTAAACCAAGGGTTTGAACCCAAATCTGTACTTGCCTGCTTGAGGCTGAGGTGTTAATCCAACACAGGGCACTTCCCACAGGACACTGTGGACAATCATTCAGCAGCAGTTTCTGCACTGCAGGACACAGTGTGCCTGACAGCATGCTGTCCTGATAGAAGTCTACCAAGTGATTGTACTACAGCTTATTCACAGGTTGGAGGCTGGATGATGGCTTTCTCTCTATTCATCTGAGCTTCGACAAAACTGGACAAGAACAACTAGAAAGCAAAATTTACATGCCAACAACTTCCCAAAAATCTGGAAGGCGTGATGGAGAATTAGGTAGGTAAAAAAATGTCTATGAAATCTGCATCATGCCTTTAGATGTGCCATTAGAGAAAAGAAAATGATTAAGTTTTTGATAATGATTTAGAAACTCTAAAATGGTCTGTAGTGCATATGCAAAATGCACTGGGTCAGTGCTATGGCTCAGTGTCTTGTGAAGTATCAGCTGCAAACAGAATGCTTTATATTCCATGGGAAAGTAGACAGTCTTGGCTTTCTAATGATATAAAGCAATTCATTCCTGCCTTAATGCCTCCAAGGGTTCCAAATCTCGAGCCAGATTCTGTTTCAATGCTTGTAGACTTGCTCTTTAGGGACTGCAGGCAAGTGTAGTTTTTGGAGATTAAATTCATGTTTTGGGAAAGAAAGAGAAACCTTTGTCTGGCATGTTGTTTTGTGTTTTAAAATTGTAGCTACTCTTTGTAAAATGTTGGTGTGAGAAGCCACCATGTGGTGTGTACTTGTTGGTACTTGTTTTTCCCAGAAGCCAGGAGGCCAAAGGTGCGTGATAAATGGAGCTTATTAGACATTGAACTGTTCGGCTAATTACCTATTTTCTGAACAGAGTGTAACTGAGAATGTTTTTTTTGTCCCAGTCTCAAGAATATCACATGGTTAAAACTGATCACCAGGCTTTGTGAACCATTAGTTATGAAATTTTTGTTGCAAAGGATGTTGGCTTCTTCATCACTGCTACATCACAACATTTTCTGTTCTGCTGTCTTCCCCCCAAAATCTGGGTGTAGCATTTAATTTTCCTGACAAAGAATTGAGTAATTAAGCAATAGTCCAGGGTTTTCTTGATCACAAAGATCAAGAATTAGAGTAAGAAGTAAAGGGCTTTTTATAAATCACACCTTTATTTAGATACTGAGAAGGGATAGCACAGTGCATCATGCCTTGAAAGCATGGGCACTTTCCACAACCCTAGCGGTAATCTGTGGAATGAACTCACAATAGTTATTAATTTTTGGTTTTCAAATACTTCCCTCTTATCTCATTTTTAAGAAGTTCCCCATATGCAGTGATTTACAGCTGAAGAGTTGAGACTCTGTATAACCTAACGAGGAGAGAACTACTCTAAACGTCAGTTACCTTGAGTCCACAGGAAGACATGAATGCCTTCACCAGTGAGGGATCTGCCAGAGCACTCTAGACTTTGTAAGAGAAGTTATTACTAGTAATCGACTGGATTCTGTATGCACAGAATGGGGTAAAAGGAAAGATTCTCGGACGTGACAGGATTTTCTTTATAGATTGATCTTTGTTTTTATTATCTGTAGGAACTAGTGAACAAATCAAAATGCCAGCCAATCTCTTCCAAAAATCTGGATTTTCACAAAGATGAGCGTGTAATGATAGTTTTGCATTTGCCCAAATGCAAAAATGCTTTTTCCACCCCATTGTATCCTACAGTCCCTCATCTCCTCATTGAGCTGCTGCAGGTAAAAATTTTCTACTTAAACCATTTTGAAGACTCTTTCCTTTTGATGTTTGTGATTAAAAAATACAATAGGAAGATACCACCTTACAGCAGAAGAGGCTCTCGCCTGAGTTATCTTCTGTAGCTGTAAACAAGCAGCGATGGTTTCTTCCCCAGAGGAAAGTGAGGCAGACCAAAGCAAACAGTGGTAACAATTCTCCCACTAACAAATCTGGAACTACAAGAGAGAGGATCTACAAGGTTTGTGGAAAGGAGATAAGTAGCAGACCTCAAAACTGAACCCAGATACCCTGACATCCAGCTCTGGATAACTGAACAGGCACTTGCATTGTTTCTTTGTGATGGCCAACACGGGGGTATAAATCCAAGCAAGCAGTGCTGAGCTTTTTCAGCGCCCACCAAAGTAAGCAGGGCTCAGAGGTGCTCAGGCCCCTGCTGCCCTTGGCGGGAGGTGGCATTGGACCTGCTCTAGGCCAGTGTTGGCTCAACCCCTGCCACCCCCAGGCTCTGCTACCTGCCTGCGTCAGCCACCTTCTTCTATTTCTCATATGCCTCTAATCCACCAAACACACACGTGGGAGTATCTAAATTAAAAATAGCATCCCAGGAAAAAAAATGCAGTGCAGTTGGAGAGCTGATTTGCAGCTGAATTATTCATCCCCACATATCCCTCTCATCCCAGGATGATAGTACTGGAGCTACGCAGGTGCAGCCTGGCTCAGGGACTGGTCATGCAAGGGAGAGAACACAACTTTGTGGGTGTCTGTCTCCTGTCAGCAAGCTAAACCTCCCACCTTTCAGCTCATCTATCTTTTTATACCAACTGCTACATGAAAACACCTTAAAACCACCACCTCACTCCCTTCCATGTCACTCCTTTTGCTTATTACCCAATAACCAGATTAATGCAGCTTGGCTCTCTCCAACCCAAAGAATTGAATTAGTCTAACCTTTTAAAAGGTTATTGGAATGTTCTGTTCCATTAACACCAAACTTTAGTAGAGAAAGACATGAAAAAGCTGTTCCTGTGCTTTTATTCGCCAGACCTGAGCTGGGGTGCTTTGGTGGGTTGCCAGCTTGTGAAATTGCAATTTGCAAGAGACCTGGAGTGATTTTCCCCGTGTATCTGCAGGGGTGGCCTTTGGTTTTAATCAGTGCTCTGGTAGTTGTGATTGCAGTGTATGATGTAGAAAAAAATCTGGCAGTTAACTGTCACTTTTTTTTGTAAGAAATTTTTGTAAATAACATTTTTATTTCCACCGAGAATCATTCAATTATCAGAGCAATCATAAAAACCTCAGAAGCCAGAAGATCCTGCGACATGAAAGAAAGGCACAAAAACCCCCTGGACTTAACTTCAAAGTAGTTTTCATCGTTCCTGGCTGGCATCCTGCTTCTCCTGCTTGGTGTGGCATATTTGGCATGGTTTCCCTTACCACCATATTCCTGGGCTGGAGCCTTGCAGGACCCCCATCAAGCATCCTCCCTGAGGATCATGCCCAGCTGTGAAACTCATGGGCATATGAAAACCGAACGGCATAATAATTAGGAAAAACCCTACATATTTCCCTCTTTGCTTCCAGCAGACAAAACCTCCCATTTCAACTGGCAATGTAAGCAAGAGGTTTGCATTGCACAAAACAGAGCTTAGTCCTGGGTTGCTCTGGGCAATGGCTTTTATGTGTGCCTGGTTCTGTCCGTTGGCTCTCCTGTCTGTGGGGTCCTAGCCCCAATTCTTCTCTTCCATGATTTCTATAGGATAACTACATGAGTGTGATACTCCCCATCTCATTCCTACAATCCACTGTCATATGCCACCAACTCATACCCAATCCAGTCATGGCTGCTTTGGAGGTGTGTTGGGTCTTAGGAGGCTAATCTTCCCCCACAAAACTGCAATTAGTTCATTCTGAATTACAGCAAATTCCTCAGAAACACATAATGAAGACATGAGTCCATGTAAGGATGATCCCACCTCCTTTGGTGCTGCAGGCATTCAAAAGGGAAGATAGTTATGACTTCAGTAACACCCAACCCTCTCCTACAATCCAAATATCTTTCCAGCTTCCACCTCAGCCTGAGGCATTGCATAGATGGGGCAGGAGACACAGATTGGCTTTGGATGTTAGCCAAAGTAACCATGGGACTGAAGTGACCAAGAGAAAAGGGTAGACAACAGCTGTAAGTCAGGGATTGTCCAAGGAAGCACTTGCTACTTTGGATAGAAATGCTACAGTCTCTCTCTCAAGTTTCTGACCTATTTCTGCAGCTCAGTGATACAGGAGACTGTGCTAGACATCAATCTGGGCACTTGCCTCAGGCCTTCTGCTTTGCTTTCTTCTACTAGTTGGCACTCAGTAGCATCCTCCCTTCACTGCAGGGAGATTGTTCCCAGTGGGAGCTGCAGGGAGCAGGTCTGCTACCCATACACACCCGGGCATCCTTTTCTGGGATGTAAATGCCTAGGCTCATGCACTTCCAATGTACAGCCAGAAAGAAGCCCTCCAGTTTTCACAGCCTCTACGGCTTTTGCTAAATTTTGTATCACCTTTTCTTTAGCTGATAAATCTCAGCTGGGAAGCAGCTGTTCACTAACCACTGTAACGGGGCCGATTTCTCCAAAAAGGGCCATTCAGCAACAGTCTTGCTACTTTCTGTATTCATTCATACCCTCCATATCCTTCTTTTTTGCAGCTAAACATTAGTTTTGTGTGAAGATTTGCTGAGCAGTGAAAGATAAAGTAGGCTGGAGAGAGGAGAAGAGAGCCAGGGAATGCTATTTGTGTGATGCCAAAAGAGCACCAGATTTTACTGTTATCTCTGATGAAATGCTGAAGGGCAAGGTGAGAAAATGGAGATTTATTATCACTGATCATAGTTCTTCTTTCACTGGACTCACAAAACAGCAGGAAGTAGAGAAAAGAGAGAATTTTGAGTGGCTTTCAGCTGTATATTTAAGCGTGAATCATCCTCCATCTATTGCAAAGTCTTTTTTTTATGTGGTTGAATTTTCATGAAGGAATATATGAACTTTGGCTACAACAGATGTCATCTTGAAGGGTTTTTTCTTTTAATATCTGACTGTAGCCCCAGTATAATAGACAATATTGGGCTTTCATCTTTCACCACTACTAGCTGTAAAATCCAGAGGAGATGATCATTAGCATGCATGACTTAAGAGATGTACAGCACTCAGTGAATGAGGATACAGACCAAGAATTAACTGTTGAAGAAATTAAAAAACAATTCAAGAATGTTTGAGACTATTGCAGTCTGTCCAGACTCCAAAGAGCCAGTGCACAGTGTAGATGGCTGTAGTAATATATTCCCCTCTGGTTTCCCTGAAGGGATACAGGGAGAATTTGCTGGGAATACAGTGGCCAGTAGGAACATGGCTGGGGTCTGCAAAGAAAATTCTGGCAACATGCTGCAACAAGAGTGTGGAGGGTGAGGTTGGATGGTGGGAGCTTCCAGCACATATGAAAAAGTCGTCACTCACTGAGCTGAAAATGGCCAAGGTGGCTGCCAGAGAGGGGAGCAAGAGTTGGCCAGAGTGCAGGTTGCTGGAGGCACCTGAGCTGCTGAGGAGTGGGCTTCAGTTTTCACAGCCCACCAGTACGGATTGAACCACATGCAACAGGGTGGTGGATTAGAGGGTGTACATGCTTGGAGATGAGTGGAGAAGTGCTGAAGAGGCCATGCTCTGTGGCAGCATCCTCAGCCAGAGCCCAACACCCAGGGCTGCAGCTGAAACAGAGCCTTTTAGTAGCTCCCTGCATGATTGCCCTGCTGAGCTTTCCTTCAAAGCATTTAAATCTCTCCCAAACAACTGTCTTGGTGGCAAAGCCTAAGCCATGGACGTTTTAAGGGTGCTGGGAGTTTTTTGTTGCTATTATTATTCACCCTGCCCTTTATGCAATGCCAACACTACTGCTGATTTATCTGCTGTATTCAGAGCCTTTTTCAAGACCTCATTTCCCTATGAGAGTATTTCTTCCTGATTTACATGGGCTGTAGTGAATCAGGCCATTGGGGACAGGAATGGCCACACAACTGGCCTCAGCCTGCAGGATGCATAGCAAGCTGTACAGTGAAATATTTATGAAAGAGCTGCCCCAGAGCTCTGGTTTTTGGGGGGATGAAGAACAGGTTCAGCCAATGAAGAGTGTTTCTCTCCTCTCCCAGAGTAATTGGTGGGTTCAAGAGGCCAGTATTTCTTACCACTTTCATTGATTAGATCATTTCTTTGTAAATCAAGAAGCAACAATCAATCGTTGTTTTCTTCTGCTAATTTTCCACAAATTTCTCCCAACTCTCTCCTGTACTGTGTCATGCATGTGCCCTCCAGATTACGCTTTCCTGATGAGTTCCTTTGATTTCATATCACTGCAGGACAGTGCCCCTTGACTGGCTCCGTGGTAGCCTCTGCTCAGCAGACTCCCCTGTGCTTGCTCCGAGTCCTGGTGTTAAAACTGGCTCTAGCAGATGTGTATGTGTAAGAATGACAATTTGGAAGATGGAAATTGAAGCAGCCCATATGTGTCCCGCTCTCAGAAAGCAGGGGAGTGCTTTGCATTGTGTTCTCCCATTAGCTCAGTCAACAAGAGGATTATTTTTCTTCCATGGACATTGCATAGTACAAGACTCCAGAAATGTCACTCTGACCCCTCACTGAGGCTGGACAATGGACTGTCCTTGAGGTTTTGCCAATGGAACAGGAAGACTTATGGTCATGGGAAGACGTTTTCTCTGTTTTCAGTGCCAGTACTTATTATTTCTCTGATCTAGAAGTACAAATTGCCAGATGTTAAGTGGTGCCCTGTTAGAAAGCCATAATTTTTAGAGACAAGGTTGGCCCTGCCTTAAAAGCAAACCGGAGCCTTAAAAGACCTCTCCAGTTGTTTCCCTCAGACCAACCAGACACTGGGCATTTCTGCAAATAGAAGCTTTCATTCATTTGTCACACTAAGACTTAATGGCTCAGTAAAACAGTAGAAGTAGGGGGTTAAGTAGGTGGACTATTTGCTTATCGTTTTCACAAACTGTAAGTAGTTGAACTTTTTATCACCTTCATAAGAGGTTTCTGCCCTAGTTCTGCCTCCAGCCTCCTGGCCACAGGGCTCTTGCCCTCTCACTTGTGCCAGCACTGAAACAGTGATCTTTTTGTGGCCTGTCTCTGACAGAGGGGACAAAATTCTCCTCCCTTTGTGGGTTTGTGGGAAAGGATGATAATTGGCAGTTACTGTTTGTGCCTGATGCATTACTGCCCAAACAGTATTTACAAAGGTAACAACCCTTTCTGAAGCTAAACCAAGAGTGCAGCTAGGAGTGACAAAAGCCCTGTCATTAGAGCAACTACATTAGGGAGCTGATGTCAGTTTATTTGTCTCTTGGTGGCACAAAAAGCCCTGGTGCTAAGAGAGAAACAAGAAGAGCAGTCATATGTTACTTTACTGATTATAATCTCTGGTTTACTCTCTTGGTTAGCAGTTTTTCATAGGAGGTCTGTGCCTCATTCAGAGGCACATATGAAAGCTTCAGTACCTGCCCAGGTTTTTCCTGTGGGATAAGGAAACTGTCTGATCCTGACCCTTAATCTGACTCTTGCTGGCTTTTCCTTCCCATCTTAGTAGCTTGAGTGCCCTTCCCTGGCCCCTTGCAAATACAGGTTCTCTCTGCCATGTGAACAAAGGGGAGGTTCACACTCCACCATAGGTGAATGGAGCTGAAACCATCAGCTGGAGACCCTCAGGGGGGCATTTGAGAATTGGCAGCCAATGGTCCCAGCCAATAGTCTGAGCACTATTGTGGACCAGAGGTTCAAAAGTTGCATTTGGGCTGGGAGGAGAACAGCATCCCTCTCCATATCCATGCTATTTGCCTTACAGATAGGCACTGATGTGGGTTATTTTCTGCTACTGACTAGAAAATTAGTTTTAAAGTTACATGTCACTCTCCCATTTCACTTTTAAGAGACAGTACTTATTTTTGAAAGAAATTACTCACAAACAGTAGGTTTTCCTGACCATATCTGCTGATAGCAATGTCTGTTTTGCAGATGGCAGCATGTCTAATCCTCATGAGACAAGCTTCCTGGAACTGAACAGAATACAAAGTGTGGATATCACAGCTTCATAAAACTGTGCCTGTTCAGTAGAAAATCAGTCAGCAATACAAAACAATTATTTAAGAAGGCAATGTCTTGGGCATCCATCTTAAGTTGCATATAAACAGCTCAATCTTTCTCAACCTAGTTGTAGCTGCAGAAGCAAAACTGGGTAATGAGAACATTGTTTCAAAATGGAAATTAATGAACGAGTTGCTTACTAATCAGAGAGATGTTTCTTTGCTGGCTCAGATAGACACCCTCTGGTTTCTTTCTCTTCTTGAATGACTATAATAATGAGACAAAATAAAAGCCTTTACTTCTTAGAGAAATACTAGCTCAGAACTACACTGAAAGCCAGCAGAAGAAGAACAGGGTCTTGAAGGGCCTCCTGTCAACTTTCTCCTTGTTCAAGCTGAGTGAAGTAGCTACAGGCTGTCAGATACGAGCATTCAAACAACCAGAGGGACACCACAGCTCTAACTGGACATGCTTATAGTGAAAGGCTACACTTGATGAACAAGTCTTTCAGATTAGTGTTTGCTATGCAAGTATATTGTAGAAAAAAATTGGTACAAACAAGTTGAGGAAAAAAACTCAAGAGAGAAGCAGGTAAATAAAACTGAGGTTTTGACTGTCCTAAGAGATCAGGACTACAAATGATGTAAAAGGCTTTCACATTTATGTTTTAATATTCCTGGATAACTACAAACTTGTGAAGAGTAGGAACCAAGAGTATCCAAGCATGACCAGTGCAGTTGAAAATGAAGTATTAGCCCTGGTGATGTATTTCAGAGTGATCTGCTTTTCAGAGGAAGGCATGTGGGGGGATTTGCTAATATAATAGAAAGGGAAAAATTATTACATTATGTCTGAGGATGTTATTCTTCATATCTCTAAGGGGACTTAATCCCAAGGTGATTCAAGAATAATAGACAAAGTCCAGGAGCAAGAATAATAAAACTCAATTTTTTTTTTGCTTCTCTTATTCCTCTTCACTTACCCTTCCCACCTTCCCACACTGTTTAAGTGTAAAGCAAAATAATGTGCATACAATGATAAAGGGAAGGTCAAGATGACACAGAAGCCCCAGAACTCTGCCAGCAGATACTGAGACCTTTTCCCTTACAGAACTCTGCACAGGGTGTTGGAGGGAAAACTTCACTTCTTTTCCTGTCTCCATTTCAGCAGGTTGGGCATTTGCCCTTTTAATCCAACCGTCATTTATTGGAAGGGACCTGTGACATTCCTTCCTTAGTTGCTCTCCTCTGTATCCTTTCCTATCCTGGAAAGCAAGACGTGTTTGGGATACCACAGGTGAGCAAAACCACTCCCAGTACAAGCATGATAAAGATGAAAAACTTTTGGCAGTGCAATCTGCTGTCAGAGGAAATAAAACTAATATAAGTTTATACAAATCAGTACATTGAGCACAGAAAATACACAGCCCAAAGGCTCTGTTGGCTTTTTTCAGGTTTAGTGTAGGTGGGTGGAAAGTTCCTTTGTGCCTACAATAGAGCAGAATGGCTAATGACTGTGGGAGAGAAGGGAGGTAGGATGGACTGAACACTGTGCATGAATCACTGCAGCATGGCCCTGAGGAAAACTAGGCATCTCAGGGTTATGCTACCAGGAATGGACTGGTGCCCTGCTTATGCATGGGATGGAAGCTACTTTAATTTCTGTTACCTAGTCTGATAAATGAGATAAATAGCTTCTTTACAAGTTCTTAAAAGGGTTCATATTGTGAGTTACTAAACAACAACTGAGGCCCTGTGAAATATGTAGGAATTGTATGAGGCTGAACTTATGGCACTTTTCTCTGCAAAATAATTTCAACATCCCTCATGCCATTTGAATTATGTCCGCTGTCACTACAGTGAATTGCAAATATTTGTAGATGTCTCCCTGCATACATCTGTGCACGTATTTGTTTATATAAAAGAACCATCTTCAGATGAAGAAATGCTGGTGTTCAGCAGTTCCGGCTGTAGACTCAGACTAGAAGGCTGATGAATCTAACTCAGGAGAAGAATTCATTTTTTAAGCATGAATCTCTCTTCTTGATGTTTGCTATCACTTAGATAACTCACATTTTAACGTACTGTATTCTCTGTGGGGTGAAGACTGGGCAAGGGGACTCATGAGAATGACCCCTCCATGTCTGAGCAAACAGTGCACAGCCAGGAACACAAACAATGCCTAGTCTTTGTTCAGCACACAGGCTTTCCTGGAAGAGGAATATTAAGTCAACAAACCACTAGCTCTGAAGACATGCTGCCAGCTTGCAGCTTTAGTACTACTCCAGTCATTTTAGCCAAAAATATTCCTTCCAAGACTTCTGTATTGCATATATGGAAAAGGATCTCTTCTGACCAATGCAATTCATCACCATCAGAAAGAATATGTATTAAATCTCATCTGGCTACAAGCACCAACTGCAGAGCCCTTTATAAAACTTGTCTTCATGACAAAAAGAGAAAATTATCTCTTCCCAGTCTCTTGTACCTCACTTGCTCTATGCATTTCCCCATCTCTTTTCCAGGCATTGATTCAATCAAAGGACTTTGGGTTTACTCACTGTTGCACCCACTGACCCACACAGAAGTATGTGGTGGGCAAGATTTTGGAATTCCTCTCTTTTAGCAAAAGTTAGCTAAAAGAAGAGGGAATGCCTTTTAATACTTACCTACCAATTTCAGGGAAGATGGAAATAATTTTTCTTTCACTCGTGTTTAGCTTTTCCCCGATAATAAAAGGAAGAATTTCCACATGATAGATCTGTTTCCACATTTTTACAGTCATTTGAGATGCAGGTCCCCTCTTTACTTTCCGAAAGGGAGATTGTACCAAGAGTGTATGGAGAATATTTTCTTTGCAGGACCAGGTCTACAGAGCAGAACAGATTCTCACAGCCTCACCACTGCAGTCTTTGCTGAGTCTCATCCACAGTGGGAAAGCTGCATTTTGCCTATCCTGCAGAAAAAGCCTTCCTTCTCATTTCTTATGGCAATGGTGAACTCAAACTATGGCACTTCCAAGGTCAGAGTGTCTCTCTGCTCTTATCTAAATGACTTACTCTAAGGCAGCCTTTCTGGAGGAATAGCAGCTCAGCTAGTCCACAGGTTACCTTACTATGCATTAGTCATCTGTGCTTAAAATTCTCCTAGCAGTTGGCATCATCGTGTGACAGTCTCTGGAAATGAAGCCTTTAATGTCAAAGCAGCCCCGAACAACTCTCTGCATGCCGCTGGTCAGTGAATCTCAGCCTTTAGCAAGAGAAGTGACTGCAGAGTTTTCCTCTGACTCCTGTGACCCAACTGCTACTGAGAAAATTAAACAGGCAGCAAAAAAAGCCCCAACTAATGCCACACATAGTTGCCATAAGGATAATAGCTGGCATTTCAGTCTCATTGGCCAGTTAAGGATAGCATCCATGACGCCCAAGAGGTTACCATACCAGGCTCAGGATTTAGAAGAGAGATTAGAGGCAGCTGTTCCCTTATTGGTGTAAAGATGGAAGTTCAGGGTATAAAAATAAAATGCAACTGATCATCATTTTGCTTGGAGGCTGTAGCCAACTTCAGCAGTGACGCTTGCCTGGAGGAGCAGTGGCAGCAGCATGGCATGCCCACCCTGTCTTTGTGGAGGGTGCTTGGGAGTGCAAGCCTCAGTCCTGTGCAGTGGCTGCTGGCATCTTCAGGGGGACCTCAAAATTGTCACTGCTTTTCAGCTCCCTGGAGGGATGTATGCTGGGGGACAGCTACCCCTTTGGAAAACCTTCATTTGGAAGAGCTTTGCTATTGAATAAACAGCCATGAACAACCTTTGGAGCTGGGATAAAGGGCACCTGCTTTTGTTGCAGTCACACAGAATAATTTTTCTGGAAGTGTAAAGTATCCATGCAGGCTGGGGAGAAGCACCTTTTATCATGCTTCCAGTCTCCTTGTCGTAAGTGAACAGAGCAGGGCTGAACTGCTCCATGCCCAACGGGATCTGACTCGAGTCCTCAGCACTGGGGGACAGCTGCCACAGAAATGCTGAAAATCATGCCTTATGGGCCAGGGCAACCATGGTTTTTCCTAAAAACCGAAAATGTAACTAACTGTTACAATGCAAACACAAATTGATCTATTAAAGCCCAGCTGATCTTAATATGTCTTCATCTGGGTAAGCTGTTTTGTTTAGAGCATAATAAATTATAACTGTTTCTGCAATCTGTCTCTGAGTAATGAGATGAGAACAGAATACAAACCTTGGGAGAAATATTTCAAAACCTTAATCCCAAGAAAGGGTACTCAAACACTGCTTATAATTTCTGTGGTATTTTAATGAACATTTATTAACATGTCTCTTGTTTAGAAAAATCAGATTATTCAAAACAAAATAGCATAAAAATGGTCTTCAAAAAAAAAAAAAGTATTCCCCTGGTGCATTATCAGATTGCCATCATCAACTTGTACAGTGAAGCATTTATTGTTGGCCCGCAACATTTGTTGAGTTACATGTACCCTCTTAAATCCACCCCTTATCCTGTATCACCATACTTTTTCATCAGCAGATACCTCTGTTAATCGTACAAAACAGTATGCTTATATAATGTGTTCTACAAATGTAGGTATGAAGCTAGAATGATTATGAATGTCTAAAAGAAATCATCTTTGGGGAGGAACTAAACAATAACTTCATTCCCCAGAGTGATTGCATTGGAAAGTTACAAGATTTTAAAGGTGGACTTTAATGACACCTTCCTAAACTACTGCTGTCTGATTTATTTTATGTATAGTCTGATCATCTGCCTTGAGAAACTATCACCACTAGTCATAACTTATAAATACTACGCTGTGTTACTGGAAAGTATTTGTTTTTAGACAACTCAATAGATGATTACCAGTTTTCTAGGTAATTGACTTCCTTTTACTTGACACTTAAGCCATTTATTAATGACAGGATTGTAGTGGGTAATTAAGAAAAGGATATACTTAAATCCTCATTTTGGTTCAGTTCTTACACTGGTCTTAATTTACTTCACTTCTGAAAATCATCAAATCTTTAGTTCCAAGTTTTAATGATATGCAAACTGACATGGCTCAAGTTATATATTTGATCATTCTATTAAGCTCTGGAGCCCTCTGCTCTGCCATTGCTGGACAGCTGTACAAAAACCTTGGGTACTTCCTACAAAATAGCAGGAAGCTTTGTGAAGTGTGTGTTAATCTCGGGTTTGAACATCAGAACACACAGGAAATCAAGCAGAAAACAAAATGAAAATGTGAAGAATGAGGAATCTCAGTCACTTAATTCTTCATAGACCCTTGCTTGTAAATTAGATCTAGCAGAATGTCTCAGTATGTAAAATATACATGAAAAGAAAAGTCTCCTAATGGGATCAGCAATTGTACTCATTCTCATTTACTTAATGCTTTCAACTAGTTAAAAAATTGCAGGCAGAAGAACAGGAGGGTTACTAGAGGACTGGGAGGTCTGCTCTGCTCTTTGGCCATGACAGTAAATGTATTATGTTTCAGGAGAGGCATCATACCATGAAGCAGGGGAGACAAATGTTCCCACCATTACTTGGTCCCTGCTCAATTCAGTGACCTTGTACAGTCTAACAGAGTGAAAATCGATTAGCTTTCTATGCACAGCATGTACAAAAAAATGTACCATAAACCAGCTGAACTCCCGAGGTTTGAGCGTATTTTTTGCAAATAATCCTGGTAGTTTCTGTGGAAGTGACACAAAGAATAGTGTTCCTGTGGTTCATCTGTGAGGGACGGGGTTCCTGTCTGATCACCCTGGATAGGTGAGAATACCAAAGCACTCGCTGACAGTGAGATATATCATCCTTCCCACTGGACTCTGCCTGTCCTAATGAGTGCCTGCTAGACCTCTCTCTGCAGAAAATGGTCTTCTCTGTGCTGAACAGTACATTTAACCCTGGCACTCATCCAGAGCCTAGGGAACGTCAGCTGTATGCTCTGTCTCAGTTCCTTTTCTGCCAGGTAGACCCGTATATGTGATCAAGACTGTGCATCTTAAAATAGCACGCTGGAGACATAGCACTCTCCAAATGTTAGCTAATTGTCGCAGCAGCCTGGCACAGCACATGCCTAGGACCTGAGCTCTGCACTGATTAGGGATTCACACACATTGGGGAAGAGCAGCACACATGGGGAGAATGACAGCAAGAGACAGAAATAAAGAGAAAGAAGATCAAATCAGACAGGCAAACAGGGAGAGAAAAACCAATAGATAGAGTTAGGAGTGTCAGGGATGAAGGCAGTAGCTCCCAGAGGATGCATGAGTGGTACAAGCAGACGACAGGAAACAAAGGGTTTGATTTCTCCTTGCTTGCACCAGCTACTGCTTCAGTTTGATGCTCCTGGCAAAATGGCCTGTTCAAAGATTACAGAACACTCTCGAACCCAAGAGGATCTCCAGGCAAAGAATGGGTTTCAGGAAGAGAGGTTTCTCACTGATAGGCTGGGGAAAGAAACCAGGGGAAATGAGAAATGCATCTGCAGAGCCCCAGTGGGTGTCAAAAACACACAGACACAATCACTCCCTTGCCTTCCTACCCTGCCTTCCCACATGGGCAGAGAGCCACTAAAAAGCCTTCAGACTCACCATGCTGTGAGGAGTGCATCCCCTCTTGGTTTAGGAATGAGGAAACACACACACACTTTGCAGTCTTTGTTCAGCCCAGGTTTAGGGCTGAAGTCTCTCGAGTCCTGGCTTGTTAGATCTCCCACAGTTCTGGGGTTTCCTGTTCATCAATCCTATACTCATCACAACATGTTCAAAGCATCTTGGTGGAGAAGCTTTTCCCATCTGCCTTGTTAGTGATGTGCTACACACACTTGCAATGTCACATATTGCCATAACTAGACTGTCCTTGTAATAAATATTAAAGTTAGGCATGTAGTTAGTATTGGAAGGAGCATAACTCCCAGGTTTAGTCCGTACCTGACATGTAATATTTGGATTTTTGTGTTCTGGAAAAGCATAATCATGACACTCCAGTTATATGTTACTAATAACAGAAAGTAAGCCATCATTTTGTTCACATGAAGGCTGCGGAGTAGCCAATGAAGATATCTGTATTTCCACTGAATTGGTGTCTAGAAGATATAAGAGGCCCGAACAGCTATAAGTCCTCCCCTAAAATCACACTTTGAGAAGCCCTGGTCAATATTGCTTTATTAGTGTTTGCAAGAGTGAAATTCAGCTGCATAATCATGCTGGGCTAGAGAAGTTTTGCCTCACTGAAGAACTCCCCCACGCACCTGTTCTTGTAGAAACAGAGAGAAAACTCTCTTAAAAGATGAAATACAAATCTGAATCATGACATCATCAGAAGTATCTCACTGGCACACATAATCTGTGAGCAGGTTACAGTTACCTAGCAACTCCCACAAGCAGCTCGCTTCAGCGCCAAAGCATTAGGGTTTAAGTGGCAGACACGGACCTGGCTCTAACTGCTGTATTCATTGTCAGAACACGGTGCTCGGTTGGCAGAAATCAGAAAAAAATCGGGAATATTATTGAATACCCCCATAGCAGCCTCCAAAGCAAACCTCCTTGGGGGCTCACCCCGTTGCGGTGCTGTGTGGTAGATGCCAGGCTTTTTGTCCAACTCTGAAAGGCAAGCTCGGGCATGCTGGTGAGACAGACAGCTAAGCAAGAGAGTGCATGAGAGTCTCACAGATCTGCGAGCGTTGCTTTTAGGTGACACTGGATGCCGATGCCCATAAATTTCCCTTTGCAGTTCTGTATCGATCCTAATTGCATGTGTCCAGCTGATGCACATGTTCTAGGAAGGGAGACTGAATTGGAAGGCACCAAGCATGGAGGAATTGACCATATACTGCATTCTGCAGCAGTATAGGTCTGCAAGCTTCCATGGGAATGCCTGCACAGTGTCCAGGATAAAGAACGCAGAAAAGCCTGAATAAGACAACTACCAGCAAAACCACTCCACAGACTTCAAAGTCATCACCACTGACTCCGTCAAGTGAATTATATATTTATTTGTCTTCACATTTTCAAAGAACTGCAACTCTACTTGCCTTTTCCAGCACATGCTGGCATAGCCTGAGCCATTCACGCAGTCAGGATTTCACCCAGATTTGCCACTTACATTGGCATCCGCAGTGAGACACCTCCTATTTCTGCATGCCAGTATCCAAATTGTCTCGTTTGTGGGGGAGCCAAGAGATTGCCAAAGTCTGCAGCAGATAAGGGGTGAACTGATAGCAGTCTATACTGAGTAGCTGAGGAAATACAAATTGTGTGAGCATGGTGTAAGGCAATATATGGTATTATTTATAATCTCATCAGGCTTTTCATGCCTTCAACTGCTTCCTCTGCAGATTGTCATAGATTTATTTCTACATGACAGTCACAGTTTCTATTCAATATTAAGGTGGTTTTTGCTTTTCTTGTTGAAACACTGCAATTCTAGGAAACTCATCTATCCCTTAGGTGTCTAGCCCTCTTGATGGACTGTTCTCAGAAAATCCTTTCATTAAAAAGAGGTGAGCCATGATGTTTTCTCTTAGTATTTTCATCACACTCTCCTCTCCTGCAAACTTGTCCCTGTAGGAGGATATTGTGGTCTTGATTAAGAGAGGGCTTTGATGGGGTGATAAATACAGATGTAGATAAACTCCCCTGAGCAGGGCAGAGCAGCAGGTAAGAGGAGCCCTGTGTGTGGTGGCCCACACTCTGACACCGCTCCTGCTTGCTCACAGGTCTCTGGGGACCAGCCAGAGACCACGGCTGTTGTACACGGGCATGCCTCCCCGTAAAAGGAGGGCTCTTTTTTCTTGCCACAGTACCCGGATAAAGATAACCTGTATCATTACAGAGTGGATGAGTGGATGAGTTTTCAGTCATATCAGAGAGGTGGATGAAGAGGGAACAAACCATCCCCTGGCCACGAAACCCAGTGGATTGGGTCTGTATTTCACCACACCAAGCTCACAGCTGCATTGCTGTTATTTCAATGTCTTTCTTTGGAGGAAGGGGGGTGGAAAAAGAGAAATTTGCTCTCCATCTACAGCTGTTACTCCTCTGTCTACTCCACTGGCATTAGTGTATCTGAAAAAACTTAGTTCCTCAAAAAATGTTACACAGATTTAAACAAAAAATATGAGGCCCAGGAGTGAGATGAGCCTTCAGGAACACACTGAATGTGTTTAACCTTTGTCAGTTTTCTTCTTGTTAATAGCTTCATGGGTAACAACGCAGGAACTGCTGTCAAGGAGCAGGTGAACAGTCCACCCATTACCATATCACTGATTCTTCCATGCCCCAGGACTGTAGAGAAAGATGATGAAAACCAAGTAGTAAACAAATAGGAGATTTGCCTGCTCATAGAAAGGGAGACTACTTCTAATCTTTTTGTTAGTAAATTGACTTCTCTAGAGACACAGAAGATTACAACCTTACATGAGATGGAACAGAGAAAATAGTAAATTAATATTTTAACAATGTACAGAAACATCTAATACTTCTTATAGCTTCGCTAAGTTCTTGGTTTCAATGGTTATTTTATCAGGTTAACTGTACTTTCAATAAAACTGACTTTCTTTTATCAGATTTCAAATTTGTTGCCTTTAAGTTAACGTCTTGTTCTTCTGTTATGTGAAAGGCTAATGAGCAGCGTCCATTTTACCTTCTCCGTGGCAGGCATGGGGAGCGGGGAATATGAATCTGTCACATCCTTCTTATCCATGCACTCTCCCGATTCAGTGTTGCTAATTGTTCCAGCTTGTTTTCCTGCAAATGCTATTCCTGTGCACTGAGGCAGTCTCTCAAGATACCAGCTTCTCTTTTATCTGTCATGGTTCTTTAACTGTGGTGATCAGAGCTGTAGGGAACTGAGGGAGGATGTACCACTTGAGTCTCACAATTTAATGCTTTTGGGGCATGTAGTCTGTCTCAGGCATCTCAGCTGTCTTGGGGAGGACTGACTTCACTTAAAGAAGATGGCAGAGATTTTGCTTCATTGATGAGCCCATGGCTGGGTTCCCCTAGCAAAGAAAAAAGTGAAAATGAAGGCTGCTGTCCTGTCTAAAGACTTTGGCAATCCTAGAGAGGAAAGGGACTGATTGTTCTTTAGCCTTCCATTTTTCTTCTCAACAAACTGTAAGAAAGAGTAGGAGCTGCTAGAGACATAGCAAGAATAACAAAAATCCTTGCAGTGCAAGATGTGTGGAGGCTCGGAGAGCCGTGGTACCATCTGTGCCTGTCTATTTACAGCCAGAACAACTAACGCCCAACTAATGGTGAAGAGAAGCAGAGCATCATGTCATGGAGACAGCTCTCTAATCTTACATAAAAGCAGCTCTCTGAAAAACCTGAATTGTTCAGACGGAGAGAGGAACGGTCACAATTTACACTTAGGAGGATTTATTTATGGAATGGTAGAAACACCTTTTTGTTTCAGCCACATCCTTTAAGCAATCTTCATCTGAGACTTCCAGGCAAGGTTGGTCACTGCTTTTTCACCAATACAAATTTTAGTACACACAAAACATGTCATTACAGATAGATCCATGGTTACAGCAAAAGATCGGTAATGAGGGGAAAAGCAAGTAAGCTGTGAATGCAGTCCGCTTGTTTTGATTTTAAAAAAAGATTTTCATATTTGCAACAGCTGCTGGGTGCAAAGAATAGGTATTACTCAAAGGGAATGAATGAGCTTTTGCTTTCATAGTTTTCAATGAAAATATGTTTTGAAAACATACATAAGACTGAAATTTTAAAAAATCATGTTTGAAAGGAAAACACAGTTAAATCCCCTGTATTTATGTCAGCGGAGTTGACCTCAGGGATAATTTTAGTCTCTGAATCAACTTGACTCCAGCAGGGATATGAGACTGGATGGGAAGTAATTGTTTTTGGGTGAAATGGTTGCAGGCAATTATCCACCTAAGGAACAGAGCTGGGTGCACAGGAAAGGGGCAGGGACATGGTATATTCTGAAGCAGGAGACACAGCCAGGGAATGGAGAATGTGGGGACCAGAGAAAGTCCCAGATGAAGGAAATAAGAGGCAGAAAGGGAGGAAAAAGCATTCAGACTGAGGGAATTCCTGTATAAGGGATGAAAAGTTCTATGTCTGTGGTTAAAAAAAGTCTGTAGAAAAACAAATTCGGTTTTACTCAAATCCATTACATGTAAAGAAGTTTGATAAATCAAGACTTTTTCTTGATTCATAAAATATATATGGATTTAAGAACTCAGCTTCTGTTATTTGAAGTTTTAGATGCTAATGATAAAAAAAATCCACCTGACTAACATCTGAAGCGTTGAACACTACCAGAAAGCATGCTAAATTTGATTGCTGTTCTGCCTTCATTAATTTTAGTGGAGCAGGGAATTAGTCTCTTTCTCCCATATGTACATTTTATTTATTTACTTTTTTCAGAAAAGATATCTAGACCTCTAAACACTCACAAAACTATAATAAGAAATTAATAAAACCCACAACACAAGAAGAGCAAACGGTCACAGTTAAGATTAGGGACACTCATAGTCACACCCCAGTGCATAGAGGGAGTATCAAAAGTTCTGGAAGAAAATATGAGCTTTTCAGTATTACGTTTGCTCAGAGAAAAAGGCTCCTGCAAGTGGCTGGTCATTTTCCCTTCTGAGTGTCAAGTTTCAAGTGATGAAGGAAAAATAATTCAATTCACTGATAAATTGTAATGCTATTGAAATGTTCTGTGACCATACAAATTGCTGCCTCGAAACATGTCTGGAGACTTCCACCAGCCTCTCAGTACTCTAAAATGTGCAGCTCAAACCTTCTAATTAACAAAAGTGCCTCTGAAGATTGTTCCACCAAATAGATGCAAATTACTCCTTTAATTTCTTTCTTCATTAGATTCCTTGTTTCCTTTGATGCTGCAATGCCTTTTTCTCCCCATGACAACACACCAGTGATGGCTGATAACACCTTGAAAGTAATTGCTAATATTTGAAATTTTGTTTTTAGTCTTGTAAGAACTTTTCTTTACCACGTCTGGGGATTCTTCCTACTCCTTCGGCTTTCTCCAGTCCTCAAAGGATTGATTTCCGTTTTCTCTGGAATTACTGGACTCTTTGCTCTTGTTCTTTGCTTTTCCTCACCCCTGCTTTCTTTTTTCTTTCCCCCTAAGCTTTTTTTGACCAACTATGCAAATAGCTATCAGTCCAAATTATGCTATTTGTACATGGGGAAATGCCACCAAATTTAGTGGAATTGAAACATGCTTCATCCTGGCTTTTTTTTTGTGAGGAGTTTATGGCCAGATCCTCTGTGATATTTTAGGTAACAAATTCCCTTTGACATCAGAATTGCCTAAATACCTGTGAGAAAGTGAACATCTGACAAACGCACCAATGCAACTTGCCTGCACTGAATATCTGTTTGTTGGGAAAGGAATGGAAATCAAATTAAATACCCCAACTGCTAGCAAAAATTAAGTTTCTTTATATGTATGATAAGGACTTCATATCTCAATATATAGTTATGGCTACTACACATTTTTATCAAAATAAGATTTTTTAGGTAATTATATACGTCCTATAGTTATTCAGTAGAAACAATATTTTCATCTCACAACACAAGTCAGGCTCCTAATAATAGAAAAATAAATACACTTGAAATAATTTGGAGTTATGAGAGTTACGAAAAGATGTCCTTGACTATTCAATTGTCTTTGTTTCACATATTTGGGTTCTCGGCAGTAATACCTTTGGAATCCAGCAGATTTTCCCACTTTCAGCATTTCTCGGTTGTTTCTCCTTTTAAAAGACAAAGATAAGAATTGCAAGCACAGGAAAAAAAATTCACCTTTCATTTGTTTAAATTCAAAATCAAGCTTATTCCATAAAGCAAGCACAGGATTTACCACTGCAGCATAGCTACCCAGATCCCACATGGAAGTGTGATCAGAGGAACTGAATGTCCTACGTGGGCTACAGCAAAGGCATGTTTCAAATGTAGACACTCAAATAGTGCTATAATTCATCTATGGAAGAGGTTGTGAAGACATTCCTTTGTTTAATGGACCAGAATATATCAAGGATATGCTATAAATTAAGTAACACTGAATTAGGTTCAGTGTACTGCCAAAAATAAGTATACCAAATACCCTTAGTACGAGAAGCAAATCAGGACTTAATCTGATGGTAAAATGAGTTATTACTGAATCCATCCAATTTAGCAATTTAATCATTCAGTATTCAGTAATACATACACTAAATAAGTGTTTATGCATACTACAGAAGAGGTGAACGTGGGAAGAGACGTTTTATTACAAGAACCAAGATAAAAAACAGTATCCGGACTGCAGAAAATCATCATGAAATGGTAAGAGAGATCTATTCGATGTTCAGCAAATCCCTTTAAATATTGGTAAACATTTCTGGGTCATGCAAGTTTTCCCAAGTATAGTTATAAACATGCAATGAGGTATGACTGCAAATCTCTTGCCTTTGGAGAGTTTTAGGAAACTAGTTACCCTACAGCATTGAAATCACAAATGAAGACTTTTCAACTCAACAGTGCAGCCAAAGGAAATGGGCATGTTAAAAATAAAAACTCAATCCACTTTCATTCTTCAGACATCCCATAAGAGCAACACTGGGGTGTGGGGTGGGGTGACTCATTCAGGGAATTCTTTGTCTTGGGTTAAAGAAACAGAATAAGCTCCTTAACCCTTCTGCAAAGTCATGGTGGACTGGCTTCAAAGAGCTCTTCTTTAGAAAAAGGGCCATTGTTTTGCCCTAGCTGTGGCAGAAACAGCCCCTTTACTAGATAACAGAGGTGAGTCTGCTCCCTGCAGACTGTGAACCGTTTTTCTTCTGAAGGAGAAACTATCAGATCATAAAATGTACATATCTATATATGCACATATATACACACAGAAATTCGCTTTGCAAACAGCTGTACCATTCCAACTGCCTGTCACTCCATTTGTATTGGTTGCCACTGCTTCAGCTCTGCCAGAAGAAGGGACCTCGTGAAGGGACCTCACCTGCTTCAGAAAAAAATGTTGGTGGGGTCATCTTGCTTTTAAGGATGTATGTGAACAGTCACAGGCAGATAAGTCACAGAGCTGACAAAGCAGAGCAGCGGGCAGGCAAACAACTCTAGGCAGCTCCGAGTCTCCGGACAGCCATGAGCAGAACCAGTGCTGTTCTCAGGCAGCACTGCTCGAACCAAGAAAGAACTGCCCAGAGCCATGGGCAGATATGGGCACAAGACGAAGACTGGGAGCTCACTGTACAGCTGACAGCATCTTGATCACCCAACAGTAATGACCCTGTTTGGAAAACATCTCTGAGTCAAACCTGGAGCATTCGTAGTGATCTACTAAACAAGCTGCCGAACCATGAAAACAGACAGAGAATTTGCATTAACATCACCACTACTGAATGAAAAAGGACAATAATTAGTATGATACTCCATTCAGAAAAAGAATGCCATACAACTTTTGATATGGGTTTTTTTTTCAAAACTAAGGTCTAACTACAGTGAAACAGGCAGGTTTTCACTGACTTCCTCCTCTTTACATATTTTCCCTTCAACTAAAATCAGTGTTATTTTAGATTTGATTCCCCTGGGTTCTGTTTACATTACTAAAAATCTACTGTTGAATTACAACAAGTGTTACCATGTAGGTTTCTGATTTACTAACTTATAAATAGAGAGATTTCTTTTCCAGGTCCTGTGCAGTTACTGTAAGTGCTCAAGGCTGAATGTTTGGTGGTGTTAATGGAAACTCTACAGGGTGATATAAATATACAACAGGATAATCTGACACAAATATACCACAGGAGAATCGCTATGTAGGAAAATCTAGGTAAGTCCATCAAGAAACGCACAAATACAGGCATTAGATTACATAAATCTAAATAAAGAATTAGATTATCTCTTTGTGTCTGGTTCTGATGGGATATTAAGCAGGTGTGTCCAACAGCAGACAGGAATTTTTTTCCTCCTCTGCAGAAAGGGATTAAAGTTTAGGAAAGAGTCTAAATAAAAATATCAATGAATGGAAACGAGAGCCTGAATTCGTTAGGAGGTTGGACATCAATGTTAGTTCAGTAAAGACTGTCTTAGGTTTCACAAACTCTTCCCATATTCCAAGACCAAAAACACACTTCACAAAGCCACTTTGTTCTTGAGATTTCTACAGGCATTTTTATGTCTTTGATTCCATCCCCTTATGAGCTTTACTTGAAGTTTCAGCTCCACAAGTGCCCAAGTCTAAGTAATGGAAGTGAATTGATCAGAAATAATACCTGCTGTTTACTCTCACCCTTTTCCTTTCACATACTTTCGAGCAACACAGAAAAAAATCTGGTTGGTAAAAACGGCACACGCCTTCCTTAGAAGACTTTCTTCCCTTGAAAGGTTTTGTATAAAAATTCTGCTAGCCCCAACTGATGCTAGATTCCAATTAGTAGAAAAGTTCCCTGCTGTCTGTAAATCTGGAGCAAAACTTGAGATGAGTGGCGCTAAACTTTAGCTGAGTTTCCTAACAAAACAGATTTCCATTTAGCTCATCTGTAAGAATAATTTTCAAGCAAACAGATCTGTGATGAGGCCACAGTCTTCACTTTACAAGAGATTATTTCTATCTCATTTTCTTTGCTCTGGGAGTGCCAGTCCTCATGCAGTGTGTTCCCCCTTCTCTGCTGAAGGCTCAGGTATCTCCACAGCTTCACAGCCTTTACCCACCTTTGTGATCCCCTGTACTGCATGTCCGGGTTGGCTTCATTGGAGCTGGGAACAACAGCTGCTCTGACATTGTGGGCTGAGAGAAATGCAGCAGCACTGCTCCATGTGCACAGGGTGCTTTTTTGGTGGGGCTTCATGCCCTTAGGAGCCTTGCTAAAACCCACGTCTCAGCTGCAGTGCTGTGACTCTTGTCATCTCATGGACCAGCACGTCCCTCATGTCTCTCCCTGCGTGCGCCCCTCATGCAATCCATTACTGCCGTGCCCTTCCCAGTGACTCACTGTACTTGTTTCTCTGGCAGGAAGAAAGCTTCAAGCAGGCAGACAACTAAAGCCACTGAGGTCTCAAATCAGGCAGCTCAAAATATTCTGTCATTTCTGGGAGAAATGTGCAGTCTGTACTAACCCTTAAGCTCAATAATGTAACAAAATAAATTAGCTCACGGTGAGCACTATTTTGAAGCGACTGGTTCATTATCTCCTTGCCTAGGGCAGAGGATTGACAAAAGGAAGAAAGATCCAGATTATTCTGGATTCTTCCTTTGGATAAGTTACAATTTTAATTAAAAATGCTGCCTGGGAAGATGGCTGAAGTGCAAAGACTCTGTTGGTGCCCAGAATGGAAAAAATCTGTCTCCTCAAAGGGTAGCTGTGTGCATGTAGTATGTATTGCTTTCTCTGTCTTGATTTGGAATGGTGAAATTGAGTTATATTTATTTGTTTATTTTAAGAAGAAATTAGGAATTGTGCCTCCCATTCAGAAAAAAAAAGCACTGCTGAAAAACCAATGAGCAGCCACTGTCTGTCAGCCATGGTGACCATTACAGATGCTTGCAGAAGTGGTGCTGGTCCACAGGCAGCCCCTGCATCACCAGGGGGCTGTTGGCAAGGCTGCAAGACATTCCTCCCCTTCCCCACATGTACATCCAGCTCCACCTACATGGCCTTCCCCTGCTCCACAGTGTTATTTGCAGCTGGAGTCAAGACCTCGTGTCCATGTGCATTCTAAACTGTCCCTTTGAGACAGGCTGGCAAAGAAAACACCAGGCTCGGGGATAAATTAGCTGTTTTTGGAGGTGGCACCTGTGCTGGAATGAGCACCCAGTGATTTCATTCCAGTGTAACTTCCTGCTGAAGTCATGTGAAATATATGCATTTTGTTAATTTTTGTCTATTTGGGGATCATTTTCTTCATCTAGAATAAAGATTATATTTCTGGGACATACAAGCATCTGTTTGGGTATGGCAAATGGGCAGCACCATCCTGCACACCTTGAGTGCTGTTTTGATAGAGCCAACAGCACTTTTACCCAAAAAACCCTGAAGAAATTAAATAAATATATATGAGGCAACAGCTGCTTGCTTGCTTTCTTTCTTGAATGCCAAATGCAATTCCAATTCCTTAGTTCCTCAAAATGTTTTCAGTGATTTCTGTCCTAAAGCTGCTTTGCTGCTATCATCTGCTTCTTCAGAGCTAATGCAAACAGTCACAAGTCCTCTCTACTGGGGCAGGATTGCTGACAAATTTCTATGGCATTCAGGATGTGATGCTGATTCCTAGATTGATTCCTACTGCTTATATAAAGTTTGCTCCTTGTGGGCAGTCGTGATTATGTTTCTGATAAGTGCTTATTGCATGGGTTCTTCCTTTGCCTGGGAATGCATGTATTGGAGGCCACAGATGTGCAACACATGCCTGCACATCCCTTCATGCCATGAGGAGGTAGTTGCATTCTCAAGTACTGGTTCCACATCCAGCAGAACATTGCAAAGTTGGCTCTGAAGCAAGATCAGCCTAACAGAGGGTTTAGAAAACAGGAGCTAAAATGCTGACCTCACTTCTCATGAGGTGTCGTGAAGGAGTGCAGCACTAGATTATATTCACTTGCTTGGCCTGACAAATAAGCTATAGGCATTTAACCCGCTGGACCTTCACAAGCTCAGGAGCTCCATTCACGTTCATCTCACGGTACTAAACATTCTAGGAGGGCACAAACTGTGACTTAGAGCCCAACCCAGGAGACGTGGGTGCTGGAGACTGTTTCTCACTGTGACTGATGCTTGTAGGTACTGATGAGAGCTCCAGAAAAGGCTGTCTTCTGAAGGACATGTCAGCAAGTGGATGACAAGTAAATGACAGTAATACCTCCAGAGAAGCAACCGTGATATTATGACTGGGAAATTCCTAATACAAGCATTGGTGTCATACACTATATCCAAATGATCAACAGATCTGCTGTATTGGGATGATGTACAAAAACTGACTTCGCCTTTTTTACAGATACTGGCACAGGCTACAGCATAACTGGGTCACTATTTGCAGTTTAGTGAGGGTGCATTCAGTCACTCAGGTGGCAGTAGGTTAGCTAGCATTTAAGAGTTTAAATAATTGCAGTCACAGATTCTTGACTGTAAATACCAAGAAGGCCATAGATTGTATAAGGGAAGAACGGGGGGAAAATCTCAGTTCAGTAAAATGTGACCTTCCAGGAACAGAATTTGTCTTGTAACTTGTTCAGTACAGTATTTCCACTTCATTTTTTTGCTTTTTTACACTACTTAAGACAAAGAAATGGCATGAACTCATCTTTGAGGTATCAGGTTATCCACAGGAAGATTTAAGCTATCAGAGTCTTTTATACACCATCAGGCACAGCTATTCCAGTGATATATTGCTGTTTTCTGTAAGTCAATAATAAACAAATGCATCATATTCTTTACCCTCTTTTCAAAACACAGATATAATTGATGCTATTTCCTTGAGGAAGAGTGTAAATAAAAAGAAGTAGCCAAAATTCTTGAATTGGGTAAACTGGCTCAAGCTGCAAGTTTTAAAGCCTTTTAGTGTCCTGGATCACTCTTAATAAATACTATACTAGACCACATTAGAACTAGGAAAACTGACACAAAACTGAGCGAATTTTGGGTTCAGATTCTCAAAGACACTTCATTCAGCCACCAGAGTTCAAGTCTGATATGGCTGAAGTGTTGCAGGGCAACACATAAAAGCTCTGTTCATAACAAGCCCTTTGTGTCACACAGTTTTAATTTGTGGTGGGGCACAGACCCTGTGTTTTGATGCTGCAAAGTGGTGTGAATAGAGTTTGCAAAAATTCAAGGCTGGAGGGTCAAATTCTTTGCTTGGGATATACTCTAATTCATGCCAGACCCCCTTTAGAGTGGCATAGCTACAGCATATCAGAAATAGACCAGTTAGATTAAATTGTAGAATCTTGGGCAGGAAAGTCAAGGGGCAGAGAGAAACGAGTTCTTATTTCATGGGAACATGTTCCTCCATTTCTCCATAATTTATGCCTGCAGAGGGGAACTTTCTCTTTCTAGTCAGACACCTGCTACTTTGCTGAGTAATACAGACATTAAAGGCTCCTCTACGCCTTCCCATCCATTTCTCACTTTTGAACAAAGCTTCACCTCAAAACATGCATTAAAATTGGAATAAATATCACACAATAAAGTCTTCAAATTATACATCTGAGTGACTATGAAAGCAGTGCCATCATCTTTAGCCTGTTAAACCCAGGTTCCACAAGTACGCTGAAGAGTGCTACTTTTAGCTCTCCCAGATCACATCAGTGCTTGCTCTTCAGCCTCTGCATTGTTGAGGTAAGAGCAGGTGACATAAATCTGTTTTGGTTTGTCCATAGGATAATTACATGAGCTTTAGGTGAAGCATGCAGAAAATACCAATTTTATTTAGTGATTTGTAAAGCGGTCAGATCCAGAAGAAATGGGACAGGTTAGATCATGTTTCTAGATGACCTGGGAACCATTTTGCAGCCTCCACTGGGATAACAGCTCAGTTGCTGGTTGCATAATTCATTTTTATCCTGCCCAGCTGCATACAAAGGTTAAAAAAAGATATAATTAGTCTCCTTCTCTGTTCCCACCTCTGGCCCACACAAACCCTGTCTCTTATTCAAACCTGTCATTGTTAGCAGTATAATCCAGGTCTCCTGAAAAGAGACAGCAATGAAAAAAATTATGGTAATTTAATTCAGAATAATCTTTCCTTTGTAGTTTTCACATTACTTTTGCAGATACATCTATTAATAACCTGTAGGAATCAGCTTCTATTTACGTAGCACTTTTCTTCCCAAAGGGTCTCTGAGTGCTTTGCTAACCGTAGGGATCATTTCATTCTTTCCTGACAAATGAGGCTCAGTTTCACCTTTATGGCAAACTTCAGGTTAAGGATGGGGAGAGAAGAATACTGAGCCTGCCCCTCCACACTCTGCAGAGCCACCAGCTCCCAAAGTGGGGTGCAAGTGTCCAGCAGAAGGCCTCCTGCCCCAGGTATGTATTGTTACTCCAGTGCCTGAGGATCATTTTGTCTTTCTCTCCCTGCCTCCCCTCTGGCTGCACAGAAGGAGCTCCAGCAACCAAGGAGATTCACACTGTTCCTGTGTGGTGATGCTCCTAGTTCCCACTCCATCAGCACTGAGCTCATCTTGAGCAATGTCATGACACCCTATGGTGTCAAATGAATTATTTATTCAATTTAATCAAAAAGCACTGGAACCCTCTGGGATTGTTGGAGAGAGAAATCCCACATGACTGTTGCTGCTGTTTCTCTGTGGGAGTTTTTTGGGCTACAGGGGCACCCACAGGCACCCCCAAAACTAGTTCTCCTTGTGCTAGGTGCTGTAGTGATATCCACTGAGTTGTAGCTCAGTGCTACCCAGTTAAAGGACAAGAGGCAATATGCATATGTTGAAATAAAGGAAATTCTACTTAAGTATAGAGTCAAAGACTGGCTGGCACAGGTTGCCTACAGAGGCTGTGGAGTCTCCATCCTCAGAGATATTCAAAACCTGACCAGACGTGGCCCTGAACAATCTGCTCTAGATGACCCGAATTTGAGCAGGAGGGTTGGACAAAGTGGTCCAATGGTCCCTTCTAACTTACTTATTCTGTGCTTAGCTATTCTTGCTTGTATAGAGCAAAATGCAGGACATATGCCCAGATGTTTGCCATCACAGGTTGAAGTGAAGGAAGAAGTGGCAGAATGAAGCATCCTGTTCTGCCTGGTTACCAGACAGGTTGCTCAAAGGATTAGGATTCCCTCCAGGGCCTTTTCTGATATGGTGTTTCACTAGACCACCCTACGGACAGAATGCAGAGGGCCAGGAACTGCCTCCTATTCAGAGCTCAGTTGTTACCTTGAGCTTCAACATTGCTCACTGCATGCCTCAGCCTGGCTTTTATAGAAAACTCAGGGGAAAATGAAAATAAGCTTTCATATGAACATAACATTATCTATAAACAATATAGATATGAGTGTATTTGTATTTATGGGGTCCTCCTGCCTCAGGTATAGGCATTCAACTCTTGGAACACTTTCATGGGCTACCTATGTATAAGAGCACTGCCAAAGTTGTCATCCCTATAATTTTCTAGTGCCTCCTGTAAGTTCTTTGAGGCGAGCTGAATGGATTCAGGTGCAGTAATACTACAGGTATACCATTTATATAAACACTGATCAACTTCAGTGGTGAGCTCCTGGAGATCTTCATTTAGTACCGACAGTCCCTGTGGGACTCAGGAGTAAATACTTTTCGTGAAACAAATACTTTTTCAACGGGATTTGACTTCAAAAGCAGTTTCTAGTAGCTGAAAAACATGACCCAAAAAATTACTTCTGAAATCACAGAGAACACCATTATTTAAGCAGGTGCCTGGCCATAGTGCAAACGAATTTATGGTCTCAGACCTCTCCACTCTTCTGTCTTAATCAGAAATCTCTCTGTCAAAACCAACAGGATGATATTGATGTAAACCCTGGTATGTGGCCTTTAGAATAAATTGCTTAGCATTCCTATCCATACCTTTTTGTAGCCCTGGCACACTGGACACAACATATTATGAGGACTAGAAGAATCTGGCCATCTGTGAGTGACCAGATGTAAAATCTCTACAAAGGATTTTTCTAACAAAGCTAATAATCAGGGCAGTGTTAGGTGTGTAAATGCGCCAAAGGCATGGCCCGTAAAGTTGGTACAAAATGTGTCTTTGTCAAAATCAAACCATTTAGTGACAACTTGCAACTTTCTAGTTCAGTTTTCAGTGATGTAACCAACCCTCTCACCTTCTTAGTTCTGTTGTGATCTTGTAGAAATGCTTAGTTTAATAAAATGCTTTTGTTGTTATTGCTTAATCACTGGCTTTTGTATGTATTACCTTTTGTATTTTGTATTAAATAATTAGATAATATATAAACATGATATTGCAGATGTGGGATATTTGAGACATTAATTTGATGAAAAGTCTATGCAAAATTAATCAAGATAGTACAGCTGGCACAAAGCAGTTTTTGTTATTGACATGACAGTAGTAAGCCAGCTCTTTAAAATCCATACAATAATAGCTTGGAAATAAATTTATTTTGAATTTTAATTTCCTGAGGAATTTCATTTTTCAGTTCTACTTCAGAATGATTTTATATTCATTCATTTAAGGTCAGAATTGCCTGTGGAAGAGGCCTCAGCCTAAACCAGTTCTAATTATAGTAAACAAGAATTTTCACAAAAGAAGCTCTACTGCCTTGAAACTGTTTTTGGACTTTGCCTTTGAAGCATATCTCAAGTTCCTCTTCTCAAGAGTGACACAAAAAAATACAGTTCTTGTGTCAAATTTTCTTCCAAGGACTTAACTGATAAGACCACTTGTGTCAGTTAAGCCTCAGATTCAAGTTTTATGGACAATTTTGCTTAAATTATAGAATTGTCTTTTACCACTGGGGAAATTCTTATACCATATCATGTCAATGTTTGATGCTTAAAGACACTATTTTGAATAAGGAAGTAACGCTACCAAATTAACTGTATTAATTTTCACTTATCAGTAGAGCCTCAGTAAGTCTTGTTTATGAAACTCATCTTTGTTCCTCATTTGTGTGTTCAAAGGTATAAAATTATGGGACAAAAATAGCATCAGCATTTGTAAAATCTCTAGAGAAAACCAGGTACCGGTGTACTTGACATCAGGGAGAACAGCTGGAGAGTCTAATACCCACCTCCTCCACATAAAACCCAAAAATCCTGCCAAACTAAGACTAATGCTCCATACTTTTTCCTAATTTTGTCCCTACAACATTATTTTCTCTGTAAGACACAAGGTTTTTTGGTTTTTTTTTTTTTTTTTTTTTTTTTGTTAAAATATGGCACTAAGCTCTGTACTTCCCCTTATGCAATTACCAGTTTAACAAGCAACTACCTTTACTTAACATTCTCGTGGCTTCCTTCTTACCACCGCCAGCATATCAAACCTGTCTTCCAATTTGTAGGTTAGAAGCAGGGGGAATAGAAGGGAGATAAAAATGCCCCTAAACTGAGACTGTGCTCCTTGTCTCCTAGGTCCAGCTATTCAGTAGGTCCATTTAAGCAGAGTTGCTCACAGAAAGTGAAAATAAATGATAGCAGGTCACTTTACCTAGTGAGAGATGTCTAAATTGGAGTCTCAGCTACATGGTCTCAGAACTGTAGGTACAAATCGTATAAGAGAAGGGCTGGGAGTGTTGGTTCAGATACTGCAGGCAGAAAACCTGTGCTGCCTGGGGCAACTTCTGCAGCCTCTGAGCATGTGAGTCAGGGTCCAGCCTTCTGAGCAAGGATTTCACATCAGCATATCAGAAAACAAAAACTGTACAGGGATGATAACACAGCGAAGTTGAAAACAGAAAGTCCAAGAATTACAATGGGGTTTTTAAAAAAGTTGTATTGTCACATTGTATATATTATATATGGCTCTGCACATAAAGGCTCTGACATCCATTCAGAGATACTTCAGAAGCCATGATCAGTGGATTAACATCTATCACTTTGTAGCACAGAGAAGCCGTCTGTTTTACTGTAGGCAGGAATATGTGTATTGGCAGACATCAGTGTCAAGAGATACACGTCAAAATCAAACGCAAAAGCATGAACACAAGTTAACAGAACGGAAATTGCGGAGCTTCTAAACCAGGATATTCAGGTAATCCTGAATCAGATCTCTGAGCGAACTGCTTCCCTGCGGAATATAATACTTTTTCTTCTGGCATTGTACTTGTACACATGCAGTAAAGCTGGGAAAACACATTTCGATCTAACTGGCTGCTTGCAGATGCTATTGATCTGGCATGAAGCAGAAAATGTAGCCAATGAGTATTTTATGTCAAGGATGAGAGCTAATTCAATATTTAAATATGCAGACAACACTATAGAAATAATATTCTCATAAGGCATTAGGCTAATTAAAGTATTATAAACTCTCTCTCAGATTATCCACTTTTTTCTAGTGGTCCAGTGGTGTCAGCATCCCTGACCGTCATGGCACACGGAAATCCCATAGAGACTAATTAAATTTTCCTGTCTTGCAATAAGAATACAGGGAATTATTTTTAAATCCTATTTTTATGTCTATGATTTTATCCAGCTACAATGGATGTAACCAAAAGCACAAATATGCTTACGCCACCTTCTCATAATTGAGAGTTTGGGATTTGTATAACAGAGCCTGGAAACCAGGGGGCCACAGCAGTTCCATCAGCACGGTTTGTTGACTGCAGCAGGATTAGGGCACAGTGTATGGGTATAGGTGAGAAGAGAAGCAAAGCCTTCATTCATAGCTAGAACTCGAGAAGAGGAGCCTGAATACAGTTATGACAGATTACCACCTACCAGTCTTCACGAGAAGATAAAAACCCAATTGTCAGCTCTAGTGCTTTACAGCAACACAGTAAAAAGAGCCAAGGGCAATTGCAATGATGTGGGTGATGGACTTGTATATATTAGAAACAGTAGCAGTCGACATGATGGTTTAAGCAAGAAATCCCACAAACTAATTTAAGATACACATCTTAAGGCTGAGATGTATCCCTTTTTAATTTGCAGAATCAAGCCAAGATATCATAAATATCCAGGCACACCTTCTAAACTTGATCAGTTCAGCAAAGAACCCGGCACATAACATCAGAGGCTGTATTTTCTACTTGTTTTGTGATTACTAGTTTGTGAAAAGAGCAGGTAATGCTGAGTGAACATGAAACTCAGAGAGCAAGCAGATTGTACTGCATGTATTTTCTAAGCATCTCCTTCTGCTTCAGAACATTGGGAACATTTGCATGAAAATAGAAAATCTTTTTCTCTGAAGAGCTGGTGTTCTTCTGCTGCTTGTTCAACTCATCAGGCTTATAGGCATTTGTTCCTGCTCGTGTACTCCTGCACTGAGTCCGTAACACCATACGGAACAGCATTTGTGAGTGCAGGGTCCTGCTGAAAGCAATCAGCTGCCTTGTTCATGTACTGACTTTGTTGGACTACGACAAGAGCTCTTTAAAACTTAGGAATTATAGCTCTGACTCCCTTGACTTCCATGAAGCTACTTCAGCTTAGCAAAGGTATAAGTCTTGAGGTCTGAGTGACTAATTATGGCTCATATTGATCGTGGCCATTGCTGGGAAAATAAGTGCTGTTGAACAAGAAATATCCCTGGAAATTAAGAATATTTTGTTTCTTTTTAAATCTGGTTTTTATCTAACTCAGAAACAGCTGACAGTTTTTTTTTTGAGTGTGACATTAGCAACTCTCTGCTGTTTTGCAAATAATAACGATGCTCGACTGATGAGCGGAATGGGAAACATTAGCACCTTCTCTTCGGCAGCTCAGGACTGCTTCCCAGCTGAAGGAATGGGTGGGTATCAGGCTAGCTGTATCTGCCTGGATGACTCAGCCCCATCACTGGCATTGACACTTCCACAAAGAGTTAATGCTGTTCTGCTGACTCACTGAGGCAGATGAATCTCTTCTCCCGTTTGATGTACAGCAAAAGTGTCTCACTGGAGAAGGGACAGCCGGCAAGGCTCACAGCAGGGGCGTACATATAACTACTCTGCTGACCACCACAAGTGGTACCCGTGTGCTGCTTCAGATTTCAAGTCTGTTTCTGCACACCAACAGCTTACAGCAACTCGAGAGCCCCAGTCTAAGGTGTTAATGCACAGTCTGGAGGCAGGGAGGAGTTCAGCTTTTACTGCTAATTTTACTGATGATGTTGATGCTGCTGTACTTGCAATGTCACTGATTTGTTTCATGCAGCATCTCTAAAGTATCACAGTTCATCTCAGCTTGCTCTGCTGAAAATCCTAGCCAAGGCCTGTACATCTCCCCTTTCGTAATCTCCTCTCTGGCTACACCATCTGGAATTGTTCATTCATTTGGGCACATTACTCTTTCTCCACAGCTCTCTTGTCATTTCTCCTCTTTTGCTGCTCCAAATGCAAACTCCTTGTTCTCACTTTCAAAGCCTTTCACAATTTAATCATGCCTCATACCAGTTCTGGTATTTGTTATCCTTCCACCCACCCTCACTTTGTTGATTGCAGCCTCCACTTTTCCTTCTTTATTCTACACTTTCCTTTACGGCTGGGGACAAAAACCTGCAGTGAAACCAGCTAAATCCATGCTGTAGACTCCCTTACAATGTCTCTGTCATGCATCATAGAGCACTGAAGAACCAGCTAGAAAGACAGAGGATGGTCAGGGCTGCAGGTTGGCTAAGGAGCTGCACGCAGGATCCCCTGAACTCCGATTCTCTTACTCTCACTTATTTTTTGAAGAAGTTCCTTAGGATATAGACTGCCATTGACAATGTCATGTTTGTGTGTCTTCTGTATGACAAAACAAGTTTCAAATGACCCGTGAACTAGCTTGTCTTCCTCTCCTGTGGAACAGGACTGCTTCACAGTCCAAGTGCCTTGCAGCTTCCGAGGGAAGCAGGGTTCTATATCTCATAGCTGCACTTTAAAGCCACTGAGAGACTGAGGCAACACTGGATGTAAGTGCCAAACCCACATCTGCTTAGTGCAGACTAATACCAGACTTTTGCACCTGTCTCTTTTTCTCTACAGAGATAAATAACATTAAAGACAAGCCCTAGAGCCATGTTCAGAACAGGCTGGGAAACAAAGTATTTGTAGAATTAAATGCTTTCCAGGGAGCTATTTTTCAATGTATTGTTGTAGTAAATGCTTAGATTTTCCAAAGACCAAACTCACAAAATAGTCATTGAGCAATGTTATTTTATGTACAAATTTTTTGCAGAACAATTTAATATGTAATCACACTAAATGTTTTTCCATTCTGGCTACCTCCACAGCATTGGCATTAAACAACTACTGCTTTACTGGATGTCTTTTCCTTCAAGAACGGCTGTGACACCTCAGGGCTTGCCCAGAAGCCCAGGGATCATTTAGATGTTCAGAACATATGGGCTTCAAGAACACATGAACTTTGACACCTGGTCAAACCCACCCTACAGTGGCCCTTACAAACTGGTAATAACTAAGCCTGAGTCCTGCAATGTGTATACTCTGGTGGGAACAAAGTTCTTACATTGCCCTTTAGACCTATCCAAGGTTTCTTTAAAATGACCCAGATTGCTGCTCTCTCTACCTGCACCATTTAATTTGGATTCATTATTTTTTTTTCAATATATCAGATTCTAAATTTGCCAGTTTCAGCCAAGCTCCAACATTGGATAGGTTGGCTGGTGAGATAAATATGAGGCAAATAGGTTATAAATATAGTCAGGCTCCTGGCCAATAAAATATAAAATAAGCAAGCGTGGTAGTTACAAGAAAAAATAAATATAGTCCAGGGCTCAATCTTGCCTAAGCTTTAGAAATTCAGTTGGGAGGAAGTCTCATATGAGTGAGGGTTTTGATCAACCTGCAAGTAGGAACCTAGGCAAGAACATGAATCCAGTCTTCTGGAACACTGCTTCATGTCAAATCCGATCTTAAAGACTTCATCGTATAAATGGAATACATGAAAGTACTGCATTTAACACTTTTTATCGGCCATCTAGACCTCTTCAACCTGTATCATAGGGGGGTTTTATATTTTGTGATTACCTCAAGATCACCTTCAGCTGCGGAGGTGCAAAGTTTGCTCCTTGGAATACTCTTATACCCATTCCCACAGAATCTTTTTTTCCCGTTTTTTTCCCTTTTGACGTTTGTCTAAAAGCCTCAACCTATATAAAGCATGCTACCAAAAAAGTTCTGAAAGTCTATTAATACATTCCCATTAGCATTCTCTGCATATATTTCACACTGATCTTTAGAATTGAAACAGTCTTTTTAGTTTGTGCTCATACAACTCATAGTCTAGTGGAATACCAAAGATGAGTTCCTAAATACTCCTCACAGCTTCCAGAGCCTTCATCCAGCAGGCCCTGTACCTTACTGATACCACCTGACGCTCTGAAAAACGTTCTCCTGATTTCTAGCAATCGTATTTACAGATGGATTCCATTTTGTACTAATTGCCATGGGTAACTCCTCTTCAGTACTCCTTCTAGGAGTCCTGATTGGTGGTTGCTTTCCCTTGGTCCACACTTCCATCATCAGTGTGGCTTGCAGACCACGGGAGCCCCCCCACAGCCCATTTGACATCCAGTAAACAGCCCTGGCCATCACTGCTCAAACCCCTTCCCTTGCCTCACTCCCTCAGTTACGCAGGTACAGCTTTTTGCAGGAGTGTGTGGTGATCTGGATAAGGGGTTAAAGACTGTGGTTAAGGTTGGGCTGAAAATGTTTACAGTTTTTTAATTAAATAGGGCATGATTATCAAAGTTATTTTAAAATTGCAGTCATCTGCCCCAGCTCTTGCACGTGGGTCATTCTATGGCTTCAGGGACATCTGTTTGTATAACTGAGAGGGTGGTGCAGAGGCAGAATCTGCTGCTGATAGAAATGCCTGTGAAATGATGAGCTTAGTGTGCTTCCTGAGAGAGATGTGTTGACTTCTCTGGAGAGATTATGCCCTTGTTGTTGGCCTGCTTGCCAGTTGGCTAGTCCCCTTGTCTGGGCTTCTGATATTCAGCTAAGAGTGGTACAAAACCCTGGTTTGTTGTGTGCAGCACATGATCTCTGTTCTCTGCAGATAAATCGTTCTGACATGATGTAGCAGTAGCAAGCTGCTTAGTCCGAATAGCTTCTGTTATCTATTTCAGAAGCTTCAGTGGCCTTTAAGTATTTCATCACAAATAATTTCTGGCAACTCCACAAGAATACCAAGCAAAAAGGAGGAGAGTGAAAGTCCTGATTACTGTACTTACAGCCGAAGAAACACCTTGGTGGGCAGTACGATCCTTCCTCAACTAGCAAACCACTGATTATCAATGACTCTTCAAAGGACTGATTCCACAGACATTACATGATCAGTTCCCTTCTTTGCATTACTCTGAGACTGTCCCCCCACATCAGCTGAGAAACCACTAGCCAACCAAGCATTCTAAATTGTATCACAGAAACACTTTTCCTCAGCTAGGAACAAGTGTATCTCTCAGAACAATTCCCAGGATGATTTGATCCTACTCCTTTCACAGAACTGAAACTGCCTTTTTTTTTTTTCTGAGAGGACTCAAGTACCACCTTCTTTCTCCTGACCCAGCCTCCCTCTTCAGCTGTTGACTGTGAAGTTCTCCTTATTTACCTGGCACATTTACAGAGATTGGTAATGCATCACTATACTTACTTGCTCCCTACATCTTTTTTCCTGTAATTGACAGTAGGTGTCTTTCCACAGAAAAATATCTCTGTAATGTTACAGCTGCATATCCAACTCTGTACTCCACTACTTTCCTGTCTTCTCACCCACATTCAACTCCTTTCAGAAATGACAACCTCAAAAGCATATCCTCTGTCAAGAAAAGTTCCGCAGTTACTCCCGTTCCTCAGCGCAGACCCACACGAGTTGGCTGAATTGAGAAACACTGCCTGAGCATCACAAGCTTCTGACTTGAATGCAACTACGGATTTCTTGCTGGAATCACTATCTGCTTAGGATCAATTTTCACAAGCTGCAATGAGACTTGAGGCTCTGAAACAGCACCCTCATGAGAAGCAATTTTAATGGCACTTGGGCAGAAATACTTATTCTTGATTTCGTCTTACTTGAAGTATTTCACAAGCAGTACTTTATTAAAAATGCTTAGTTAAAATGTCACTAAAACAATTCCAAAGATTCTGATTGTCCTTGACTATTAATCTTCACCCTTCCAGCTGCTCTGCAGTCTGTCTCATGAAACTCCTACTGTCTTGTTACCTCATTATTCCCTTCTAAAATTTTATCATTATAGCCCACTTCACACCTCCTCTACCATACTGTCAATTGCTACTGTGACCTATGGTACGTATTATAGTTCTAGTTATAGCTATAGAATCAAACCTGCAAAACCTACACTCTGATCTGCCTGTGACCCATAGGTCACCTTTGGCTGGCCCCCAATATCGTTATGCTTCAGCCTCCCCAGCCATAAAACTACTTTGTTCTTTGAGATTTATGGCTGAAAACAACAGAATAGAGCTATATAACAATTCTGCTTACAAAGTTTTCAAGTGTGCTGTAAGCTCTTTGAATAACTGAATCCATGCAGAGATTAATTATATCTGGTAGACCTAGAAATAAAGTATCTGTAAAGGGCCCTGCTGGACAGTGCCTTTCAATCAATGATCTAACATACTTTCTGCTTCTTCCACCCACTTGGTCAATTATTCCTTGATGAAGAGGAATAGGTATGAGGCACCCATGTATCTCCAATCTGAACTAAATTTCTGTCTTTTAGCTCTTTGCTATGGAGGTCTAAGTGATGCTGAATGCATTTAAGTTTCCTGTGGCAGGTTATCTTTCCTTGCAGAGAAAGAAACTTAGCTCAAGTCTTCCCCCCTCCAATTTCTTCGCAAAACCTCTGACTGCATTCAATTGGATGCTGGGTGGAAACCAAAAGAACTGAAGTTCTCCCTGAGAACATTTGCCACCCACATACTGCAACAGCGTTCAGGAGCTAAATCTTATTTATGAGGCTTAGTTTCATTTCCAGTCCTTTGTGCCAAAAATCCCAGTGCAATGTAATTTGTGCACACAGAGGCCACACAGTTTTGGCATTACTTGCTACACACTAGCCCTCTCTTAATCTGGTCTGGGGTCTATAGACATACTGTAGCCCCACAAATGTGTGGGAGTGTGGATATGACGAATGACATCAGGAGAAGCAAGTGGAGACACATTCAACAGGCAATAAAAAATATCAGAGAACTCTTAAATAAGACACACTGAGGAATGTATTAACTGTATTGCAACATTTGAGCACGAGCCCAGAAGTGGATGCAGACAGCTTGCTTTGAACATTTCATCAGGCGTCTTTCTCTGTAGTAAGCAAAACCAAAAACCTAGCCAAACTATAGGTAGCCAGTACCCTTTGGACTAATTTCAGACCAAACATAAACACATTTTGCTACTCAGATATCTTTTGAATACAAAGCAAACAACTCTGGATTCGTCTTGATATATTTAGGCACAGGTTTTAAAAGAAAACCTATTCACTACCTTCATTCATGTTGAATAATATAAAATTCAAAATTCATTCTCTACCATCATTCACTTCCCTCACTCACCTGAAGGACTTGAGGCTGATATTACAGGCACTTACTCTTCAAGTGAGAATGTGTCCATGTGTCACTTTGACGTGGGAACGTCTGATGGGGGACCAATGCCAATCATAAAGGAGAGCCTTAAGGACTTCAGTTCTATCCTTTGGGAAAGACTAGTGTATCCCTTTTGCATCTCTATTTATCAAAAAAAACCGGCTGCAAAGACAAAGAAGAGAGTCTCAGTTCTGGATGCCTGCCAGGATAATGTAACTCTATCCCATCCTCTGCTCCAAGTAAAGACGGAGAAACGTTTGTGTCGTTAGTTCTGACCCTCCCCTCGGCTCCAAGTGTCAAACTGCAGCACAGCAAGCCCCAAACCGTGTCAAGAGTAATACTATAACTAGCACAGGGTCACAAAACAAGCGTAACTATTTAGTCTGATTATAAACGGTCATGCTTATAAAAGCAGCGTTTCAAAAACGCTGCCAAATCTCACGGCTACCACTCCGAGGAGCTTTGTGCTGCTTGTAAGCAGCTTCCTCGTTTAAATCATTGCTACAAGGAGCGACAGCACCCGTCGGACGCATGGGATGCCTGTGGTCCAAGGCCAGGTTTGGACACCCAGCTGAGGGAGCAGATCCTGGGGCTGAGTCCGGACTTGGAGGGCACCGATGGAGAGGGCGCAGCCACCGAGTTTAAACTCCTTTTCTGCGCGTCTCCCCCGTCCCGTCCCGTTCCCTTGCTATAAAGTCGCAGTGGTGCAGTCGGTTCCTGGACGCTATTCCCGCATCCGCGCCCCCCTCCCCGGCCCGAGGCGGCGGCGGGAGGGCGCTGATCGCCGCCAGGCCCTTTTCCTCGCCCTTGCCCACCGAGGAGGGGGAGCGGCGCCCACCACGGCAGCCCCGCGGGTTCGGCGGTGGCGGTGGAGCTGGAAGGCTCCAGCTCTCCCTTCGGACACGGGGTACCGGCGCGGTGGCGGCGCGGGAGAGGGGTCCCTGTGGGGAGAGGGTCCCCGGCTGAGGGGACAGCGGCGGCCGCTGCCGGCCCACGCCCCGGGGAGGGAGCGCTGCCTGCCCGGAGCGCGGCTGCCCCGGGCCAGCTCCGCCGGGCGCGGCA
>VZTI01001458.1:146743-179227 GCA_013397865.1 Struthidea cinerea
TCGCTCGGCTCGTCGCCGCGGCAGCCCCAGCCCCGCTCCCACCCCCTCGCCTGCCTCCACCCTCCTTCCCTTTCTCTCGCTCGCTCGGCGAGAGCACTGTGCCTCCTTTCCCAGATGGCAGCCGGCAGCGCCATGCAGCCTCCCGTTCCTCCTCCTCCTCTCCCTCCTCTCCGGCTCTAAGTTAATGCCATGCTGCCGCTGCTCTTCCCGGCACTGCTGGCCGCCTGCCTGCCGCCCTGCCAGGGCTGGAGCCCCTCGGCGGCTGCCAGCGGGCAGGAGGAGCAGGAGCAGGAGCTCTTCTTGCCCCCTGCCAACTCCTCCTCCCGCTCCTTGGCCAGCCTCGAGATGGACCTCGACGGGGCAGCAAGCAAGGAGGAAGGCAGCACCGACAGCCCGGGCACACCGGCTACCCCTAGCCAAGAGCCTTTCCCTTCCGCTCCCACCACCTCCGGGCAGGAGCAGCAGGGGCAGCAGCAGCAGGAGCAGCAGCAGCGTCCCCAGCCGCAGGGGCAGCCGCAGCCCGCCGAGGACCCGCACTGCAACATCAGCGTGCAGCGGCAGATGCTGAGCTCGCTGCTGGTGCGCTGGAGCCGCCCGCTGGGCATCCAGTGCGACCTCCTGCTCTTCTCCACCAACAGCCACGGGCGGGCCTTCTTCTCCGCCGCCTTCCACCGCGTGGGGCCGCCGCTGCTCATCGAGCACCTGGGGCTGGCGGCCGGCGGCGCTCAGCAGGACTTGCGCCTTTGCGTGGGCTGCAGCTGGGTGCGGGGCAGGCGGGTCGGGCNCTGCCGCCGCCTCCTCCTCGCTTTCCTACCCGCCGGCGGCCGAGCCCGGCCAGTACTGGCTGCAAGGGGAGCCGCTGAATTTCTGCTGCCTGGATTTCAGCCTGGAGGAGCTGAAGGGCGAGCCGGGCTGGCGGATGAACCGCAAGCCCATCGAATCCACCTTGGTAGCGTGTTTCATGACTCTGGTCATCATCGTGTGGAGCGTGGCCGCCCTCATCTGGCCCGTGCCCATCATCGCCGGATTCCTGCCCAACGGCATGGAGCAGCGCCGCGGCACCGCCGCCGGCACCGCCGCCGCCGCCGCCGCCGCCAAGTAGCCTCTCCCGGTGACCCCCTTCTCTTCGTCTTGTGCTGTGGAGGGACGCGGGACGGACTCTGTCGTGTTTTTCTTGTTTGCAGCGTGCCACAGGTGCGCGGCGGAACGTGGGGCCGCCTCAGCGCCCGGCCCGGCCCCGAGGGCAGCGGCCCCCAGGGGACCAGACCATATGTGCGCGTTTTATATCTTTAATACCCGTTTTAAACGAACCTTTTAGTTAAAAAAAACAGAACTAAACAAAAAAACCAAACAAAAAAATGCCCCCCAAAACAGGCGAGAAAAAGCTCCCCTAAAAATTCAATGGAGGGAATCAAAGACCCTCCTATTCGGCTGCATTTGTTGTCGGAGTAGCGTTTTTGTATAGGATGTAGTCTGAACGGGTTTTTCCTTTATAGACAGAAAGGGATGTCTGTCTTTGACAGAATGGAGGACCGGTATATATATATTGTTATTGCTGAAGCTGAACTTTAATGAACCTTCCACACTGTATTTCCTGGTTGAGATAGTGTGTATTTATTATTGTAGCTCCGCAGTATTTGGCTTTTAATACAGAGGTTTTCTTTCTGGAGCCACTGTAGCCTTTTGTTGGTCTGTTTCCTCCAGGGTGGAACAGAGGGTTTGGCTGGCCTTCCTGTCTGCGAACCTGCCACGAAGCTCCTTTCCCCATGAAATGGTGTTACCAGGGCTGATGGTGGCAAAAGGAGAATCCCAAACCCTTTCTGACTGGTGTTTGCCCTCTCTGTACAACAGATGTGGGTCTGTATGCCTACACCAGGGTTGGGTGAAGAGGGGTGGGGGGCATGGCTGTGCCAGAGATCCTCCAAGGCAATTTCATCAGCACAACTCCACAGACTACAGCTTTCTCCTTAGTTTCAGGTTGGGTGGCTTCAGTCCTGGGAAGATGAGGCCCACTCTGAGTTATGCTAAACAGCGTGGGGCAAGTCTCTGACTTCCACAAAGTTCATTCCTCAAAACCAGCTTAGATGCAGTGTATTTGTTGGAGACACAGTAATACTGTACCTCTTTTTCATCTACCAGTCTGCAGGGTTGCTCACAGCAAGTCTGTGGGGTGAGAAGGCAGGAGCTGCCAGTCCAGAGCTAGATTCCAGCTGCTGCTGTGCAAGCATGCAAAGAAGAAAGATTTCTTCTCTCTTGTTTGAGCAGACAGTTGTGTAGCCTGAAATATCATTTGTTGTATACTTCCAACTGTTTAGCCTTATAAAAAGTTGTTTCATTTGCCTTAGACATGATTAATCCAGCTGAAGTTTCTAAAACCAAAATACGAGCTAAGTGACAAATATTTGCAATAGGAATTCTCATTCTTTTGTCAACATCAATGTATTTAATTTGCTAGGAATGCGTGAATTTGCTTGGGGGTAATTTGGTGTATTCGTAATGTGTGGTGCAAATGACTGGATGAAAAGTCTGGAAGGATTAAATTCTTAGGATTCCCATATTTTTTAATTGAGAACAAAATAAAATAAATGCATGCTCTATGTGTATGCTGTCTGGAAAAAAAAAGACAGAGAGTAAAAGATTGACAAACAGCAGAAATAAATCAAGATTTAAAAATACTCCATGTTACTGGGCTGCCTCTACACCCACTGTTTCTCCTGTTAATCCTATTGTTGGGGTTGTCACTTGATTGAACATTGCCGTTGCATTGTTTTCAGAAAGCAGAGGATCCGGTCACTGTGAGAAGTGTTCTCTTGACCTGTTGATCCAAAGGGCACCTGCCCCGTATGCCTAGTTTAGAGAGCCCCTATTTTCTTTCCTTGACGTGTAAAACAGTGTCATTTCCACCTTGTGCAAACTCTTGTGCACAGACATTTGACATGCTAGAGGGCAATTCTTTGCCTATCGTGTCCTGTGTGACAGAGATGCCGCTTCACACTGAAAGGCAGGGCTAGCAGGAAAACATGAAGATACTGCTAACACTCTCTCAAAAGAGAAATGTTCTACATATGGAATAGATCTCAGAAAAGTTGCCGTGCTAGGGAATAATTTCATCTTTTGAATGAGATGCATTTAGGCAGAGAGTTAACAATTTTTACTGGAAGTTTTTCTGGCTTTATTAATTCATGATCTATAGTCCTCACTGTGATCCAGGCAGCCTGTGCTTAAACTCAAGGGTGGAATCTCTTTTTTGCTTATCCTTGTTTCACAGTGATGTGATATTGGGGTTTTTTTTTCTGAATTGCATCAATGTAAACAAGGGAATGGTGTTACTGTCTGAAACAGCTTCAGTTACTAAAGGCTTATTATTTGCAATTCTTGCAGACACTTAGCAGGTGGTACACCAAAACTGGTTTGTTTTTCTAACTTCTATCAATATCAGCTTGAATACAAACTTTGTGAATAGACAGTGCCACACTGAGAATATTTTGCTGCTTCACTTAAAAAACATGATACGAGAGAGGGATTTTCTCATAGTTATTTTATAAATACACTTGTAACTGGAGCTATTAAAAATCTGCTAAGACCCCAATGTTTAGAACAGAGGGATGGCATTAAACAAGCAAACAAACTCCAAAGGCAAGTCTTGTCCAGAATACAAAAAACTGCAATGTTTTCAGGGAGTGCTGATCTCAGACACAATGTGCAAAGAGCCCTTGTGGGTTAGGGAAGGTGTTTCCTTAGATCACAGTAACCGTGGGCATAAGCATGTTCCCTTCGCAGAGAGAGACCAGTCCGTGTTTCTGTGCCTTGAAGAGGAGTTTAAGGCACAGCAGGGGGCACAGGGATTACCTGCTGTACAGGCTTTAGCCTGGATCTAACTCCCTGAACCCTCGGGTTTCAGTGAGGTGGCAGCAGGGCTTCTCCTGTAAAGAACAGAGTAATGCACTATGCAAACTGTGAGCTTGCTTCAGTCACTGTTACATCTAACATCAGTAACTCTGCTCCTGTAGCCGTGGCTGCTACTATGACTAAGTAAACTACAATTTTGAGTAATTTTTGCCTTCATCCATGGGAATTGCATCTGAATGCAACCCAGAAGAGGCAAGCCCAGGACAACGTGAAATGCTAGATCTGCACACTAGCTAGTTTAAGATTCCAAGTTTAGACACTGAAATGTCTATTTCTTTCCTTCTTCACTGGCAGTGGAGCTTTATTGTCCCTTAGCTGGCATTGATTCTAAGCCATTTTTATTCATTTGGATTTATTTTTAAGACCAGCTGGTAGCAGGGTCAGCACGAGAGCAGATTAGTCACCATATATAATCCTTTATGTACTCAGGGAGGGCATATATTTGTATATATCTATCTACATATGAGGACTCACTGTGTAGAACAGAAAGTTAAAGCAGAAGTGAGAAAAAGGATGATGAGGAACAAATAATACTGAGGAAGTAGTACTGGTTTTCCTTCACTATTCGTTGGATCATGTTTCCTGGTAAGTTATCCTGAGTTTATCTACGTACAAGTGTTTGTTGGAAAGCAAGGGATACGTAGAAACATAGGGAGTTTCTTGATTTACTTTTTAAAATGTAATTCAACTCTATTACAGATTTTTGTTTTCATTCCAGGAACCAGCAACAGTCTCGAGATTCAGCATTAGAAGGTACAAGGCTTGTCTGCTAGTGTTAGACTGGTACAATTTTTTTCTGTATATTCAGACCTCAGAATTTAATCTCTCACCTATTTTCTTCGTTATGTTTCATAGATGTGTTAGAAGCAGAAGTATATAGAGGAATATGTAGTTTCAGCATGGACACAGTTTTGCTGTTACTTAGTACCACGTTGATTCCAATAACAAAAATACAAAAATGTAGTACAGTGTAATAATAGTTACATATTATGTAAGCACACTGTTGCTCAATAGGTTGTCAGTAATCAAGCATTTCTGTATGTCAGGAGGTATTTGGATGTTTGGGGCAAAACTGCCATACTAGGTTAAATGTAAGAGTTGTTACTTTTCCAGGGCTTAGTTCACCAATGCTTTCGATGATTAACGTGACTGCAACAGCAGGACTATTTGTGCAGTGAATGTTACTCAATATGAGTAAGGGCTACTGAACCAGACCCTAAAAAAACCTAATTAAAAGCTGTAGTTGGCTGAATAAGTATTATTCATCATGACATCTGCTTGCTGAATGGAATAAAAGTATCTCCAGGGCTGACATTACATGATCCCGGGGGCCGAACAAAAGCCTAGTGAAATCGGGTAGTTAATTGAAGTTTTGTAGGACTGGAGATCAAAGGATTTATTTTGAAGATATATATATATATCTATCTATCTAGATGTAAGGGTAGGTATCATGTTCTTGTTCCTCTTTGGTTTTTTATACACGTAGTTTATAAATCCAAAGCCAGGATTTCTCAGTCCAGTGTAGGGCCTTGCCAGCTTGGAAGTTAGCTTCCTTCTGAAGCTAGTATGAAAATGTCAGTTATTTTTCAAGGAATTTTACTGAATAAATATAATTTTTTCCAATATATTTCCAATATATTTTCAGGAGAGGCCTTGCTTTTGCAAAAAACATTTGTAATGATTCTGGGAAAATGTGTAAATATCAAATCCCAAATGTATTCAGATTTCAAAGCATAAAAAATCTTTTTAACCAGTAACTGATTTTTAAAAGCATATTTTTAAACAAAAAAATCAGTTTCCATTTTTCCCCTCAGAAGCTGAACATTTCAGTGAAGATCAGAAGTGCATTTGAGTGTTTCATGTTGTGGTTTTGTATGTGATTTTTTGTGGAAAAAAAATTCTCTTCTGTGATTTGGAATTGATAACAGCTTGTGACAGATAAGTTACTGTATTTCTTGTCCCATCTTCATAATAGTTCTGGTTAAATAAGTTGTCCAAAACAATTGTAAATCATAATAATAATAATAATAATAATAATAATAATAATAATAAACGTAGCTTAGCTCATTTGTTGTGTTTCTGTTCTACTGTGCTGAGGAAGAAAGCAGTCTGGTATAAAATTTGGGATATTAAAGATGTTTGTTGGAAATATCTGGATGGTGTTTAATTAGATTTGTGGACAGGCTTCAGTCTCACAATCACATCTCCAACTTTTTATAAAGTTTGGGTTCATAACTGAGTGTAGAAGTTTGAGCATTTATATGTCAGAGTCCCTGGATCTGCATGTTGGGAAAACCAGGATCTAAAACATTATCTCTTGTTTTCGCTTTCTTATTATCTTGGCAGGTTAACAATGTCAGAACAAAACAGAGCAAAACTGGAAGACGCAAGTATCCTATGAAACGCTGTTTGTTTCTGCATGTTTGACTTGTTCTTAGCTGTCCTAGAAAACATCAGATTAATGAGACGTAAATAAGAGATCAGTGCCGTTCTGAGGAAGTGAATTCACTGGGAGTGTGAAGTTAAATTATATGTTTGCTCCTTGTCAGGTGAGACTTGTTTGAAGCAGTGGGACTGTACCTTGTTGGTGTCATTCTGGGTGTTGCTAAGCAACATGAAGTGGTTTGAATGGAGATACAGAAGAAGATCGTGGAGGAATAAAAAAAAGGAGACATAGAAAAAGCATAAAAGGGAGTAAATGTGCCAGCACATCCTGCAAAAAATTGTGAAGTATCAGCTGGGAAAAAGGCAGCATTTAAGATCACAGAGAAACAAGAAAACTGACACTAGGCGAATTAGGAACTTGATTGCGTACTTAATATTCAATCTTTCCATATTCAAACTTTTCAGTTCTTTGCTTGAACAACTGGTAGCAGTTTTGGCCACAAGTGGCACAACTAGTGGCAAAAGAGAATAAAAGCCTGGAAATAAATGTGAGGCTTAAGAAAAATTAGGAAATGACACCACCATACCATTAATAAAAAGAGAGTTCACTCTGTGTGTTGCTGGCAGCTAAACAACGAAATGGCAGGGCACTTTCATGCGTATGTTATCTATTCTACCGCAGGTCGTGACACCAAGCCTGACGGAGTTTAAGAAGGGTTTGGGCAATGCTCTCAGAGACATGGTGTGTTTTTTGGGGTTGTCCTGTGCGGGCCAGGAGCTGGACTCAGTGGTGCTCATGGGTCTCTTCTGCCTCAGGATGTTCTGTGGCTCTATGGTTCTGATTCTACTCTAATTTTGCTTCGTATGTTCTCTGAAGTTGTAAGGAAAACATGCTAAAATATCATTTTTATGGAACGGGTATGGTTCTTCCATCCATACCAAAAGTATGTTTCTCATTGTCCAATGCAAGAATGTTCATCGGAACTGTATTAAAGCTTTCCACCTGAAGCAATGCTGGTGTGACTGCATGTCCCAGGCTGGGTCAGGTCACTGCTGTCGGCAAGGCTACGTGCTGGAATGCTGTGGATGGCATTCTGCTCTATATTGCCAATACTTCCTCACTCAAACACTTTAATGACTACCTACATAATCTTCCTTTTTTTGTGCCTATCTTCATTGTTTCCAAAGTTTCACTCCATTTGTCTTCTGTCACTGAAAATTAATCATTCTCAAGATTTGTTCTTTCTCACTTGGTCTGTCCCTCTTCCCTTCTCTCTTCCCATAGCGTGTATTTATCTTGACATTTTCTGTCTTCAGATTTCCCACCTGTCTTTCCCACAAGTGTCTTTTATTATCAACCCCTAAAAAAAGTACTTCAGGAAACTGTGCTGTCAGTTTCTTCTGCTTTTCCACTCTGCATCCCACCCATTCAGACTGTACCTCTCATGCCTTTGGTCTGTGACACTTCTAGGACAAAGATGAACAGGGAACCTTGTGTTGAGGATAAAACCTGAGTGCAAAGTTGCCTCTCCCAACAGTCCTGTCATCACAAGACTTCTTGCACACATCTGCCCCAGACACTGAGCTAGGGCCCTAAGTTATTTTGTCTTCTAGTAAGTGAAAAGTAGACCCATTTGAAGCATTCCTTCCTCCTTAATTTCTCAAAATCATGTCTCTGAATCACCCTCTACTCATGCACCTGCCCAAAACCCTATCTCATGCATCATGGGAGCTCTCACATGTCAGTTTTCCCACATAACCTCAATTGAAATGTTGGGATGTGTCTCATCCTGTCTTCTGCTCTAACCAAAGGTGGGTGTCTCACAGCCAGAGCAGAAATGATCTCACTTAGGAGTGGATCAGCATTTAAAGTTACACTTGGCTCAGGTATGCAACCACAGGGTCAAAACCCATTACTTTTCAATTAAATCTTGGATTCCACAGAGAGTCAACACAGTTGCTCTGGATGATGGCACATGGGAAAGTTGTATGAGAAGTGGATCTGGCAGATTTTCAAGTGTTGGTCTAGTTTCTAGCCTTCTGGCTTTACTAGTTGATGGCTGAGTGACCAGGTTAACTCACCACAGCCTTCCTTTTATAAGATGGTAAATGTGTACAGCTCAGACTGGGGCTTGTGAGGTTCAGGCCTTATGAAATCTTGTCTGTGTCCATCTAGATGGGGACAAAATAATATTTATACTTCTCATACTGGTAGTGAAAGGATTAATGAGGTAAATCCCATACGGCATTTTGAGTGTGTGAAGCACAATAAAAATGCAAAGCATGAACATGATTTTATTCCTTCTGTGTTCATTTTTGCACCGAAGGGCATATATAGAGCCTTGTGTTGCTCAGTTAAGGTATTCTGCACAATTTAGACAGGCAATAGCTGTACTTCGGAAATGTTTTTTCCCATTGATAGGTGTTGCTGTGAGCAGACACATTAAAACAAATCATTACTAAGTGATGAATGTTACTGGAAGAGATTGTAATTAATCCAAAAGAATATGAAAGAATTCCCCAAAGTGTAAGAAATATTTTTTAGGAGCTGAATATATGAAAGATTTGGTGTGAAGGTAGATGGTGGAGATTTAATCATGGGGCTATTTCATTTCTCGTCTTGCACTTTGTGTTTCATCACATTTTCTCTAGAGAATATGAGCTGTGCCTAATTATGCCAGAAATGTAGTTGCTCCTAAATGGAAACTGGAAAGTACTTTCTTCAGGCAATACTTAGTATGAATTCTTGAGATTTTTTTCATTTCCTCCAGGACATGTAAAGCACTTAATGATGCAGGGTCACATCGTTTTCTTAACACAGAGAAACCCACTTTTGGGGCATGATGTTTATATGCAACACCTCATCCAGTCCCTAAGGTGAGCATTTCCCATGGCACCTCAATTCCTGCTGTCTATTTGTAGGATCGCTTGGGGGCTGAGAACATGAAGGCTGATGTCTTATCCCTCTGTACTCTACCCCAGCCACATATGACCTTTCCTTCTTTCCTGGACATGCAGTTATGGTGGCTGTTACTGTTAATAAATTTTCAGCAAGCCCATGCAAGCAGCAGTTTCTCAGAAAAACTCATATAGCTGTACTGGTGGCTGTTCATGGAGAAGACCACTGCCAGCAGACCTCTCATTCCTCTTGCTCATTTGGTTGCATTCCATGCCTGTGGAGTGCTCCACAGCTCCATGGCTGTGGACCTTCCTTATAGGTCCATGTGGGGCAGCTAAGGAAAACCATATCCTCCTTTTGGAAATGAAATGAGGCTTGGCCTAAAAGTCATTTTGAGCAGAAAAGATCTTTAGCTGAGCTTTCCAGGAGTGTCTGTGCATTATATGAGCCATGTATTGAAGTCTTTATCCTATACTCGGAGTTTTGCAGGCTTTTTTGTCTTGCTTTATTATTTTTTCAGAGTTTGACTTTTTTATTATTTTCAGAATGGACTGGTTATTTTTTTTAGAATTTGTGGATGCTACCTGGGAATACTTCTTTGCCCTGCATATAAAATGTAATTTCCTAGGCTTTGCTCTAGCTATTCTAATATTAGAGTGGATTGCCTATGACAAAACCCATCCTCCAAAATGTCACTTACTTATCTCCATTTCTGAAACAAACAGAGACTCATATCCTCTCTCCATGAGATCCCCATTGTAACACCTAAAGGCATCAGCCCATGCTGGTTTAGGACAGAAGAATACAACTCTTATTTTCTTCCTACAGCTGGAATTTTTCATGCCTGTGACAATTCTGAGTTCCCTGAATTCATCCAGTGATAATGGTGATGCCCAATGCTAACTGAAGTGCCGTGGGTGGAATGGGTCAGGGAGATTTACTCTCCTCCCACACACGAAGGCAGAAAGAAAACAACATTGGCTAATCTGTTTTCCTACATGTGCAGAGCACAGTGAAGCAGAAATCAGAGACTCTACCCGTGTAAGAAAAACAAACCCCCTGAAGCACAGATGCTGAATGATCCAGTTCTTCAAAAACAAGGCAGGAACCTTTTTCTGTTCATGTAACTCCTGCCGATTGCCATGAGAACAGCCCCCCTTAACTGCATGATTAGAAAGTCTTTTTACATAGTGACAGGAATAGGATCACTTTTCGAACATTTCCCAATTAATTTCATCAAATTGCCTGTGATTCATCTGATAACTGCACTATCTTTAATATCTTTGTGTCAATCAAGTGGTCTCTATGCTATGTTTCTTTTGTTAAATATAAAAAGATAATGCGAAATCTCTGAGGTTGAATAGTGTTAATGACATTTCTGACCAAAAAACTGCTTAAAATCACAGTTAAATCCTTCTAACAATGATATTCAGAGAGCTCATAAGATGGAAAACACCAAGGAGTTAATACATTTCTGTAATATATTTAAAATACCGGAATCCTCAGTGTTGAGGACTACAGGTTGACTGGAGCAACAGAAAGCATTCACACCAAGTTCCCAAGCATGTGTTGTCTGCTATTGCTTGGCAAATAATCATTGTGCTTAGCTGCTTCCTAGTATCTTCCAGTCTCACACTCACAGTAAAACCACTTCCTCATGACAATGCACATAAAATATTTTCAAACTACTACTCTGAGTTCCTCAATGATACAAGCATATTTCATCTACCTGTAAGACTGTCTTGAATATTAGGATTTAAAAGGTACGAAATGTTCTTTCACTTTGATCATCTTCATTTTCTTGCCTTTGTTTCCTACAGCTGCTATACTGTCTAGTTTTACTTAGCATGTTTATAGTTGTGGTTATTCAGGAAGCAGTGGAATATGTGAGCAATTCAGCAAAAACTTGCTACAAGCAATACTAGGCTTGGAGTTAGCACAGAAACAGTGTGCTGGATGTTTCCTTATGCTGTCTGTTGTAAAGAGTGGAGTGTGACTTCAGAGAAAAATGAAATCAACGTTTGCTGCAATGATTTTCAGAAATTGATCTTTATTTGTCAGTTCAAAGCACTGAGCAGTCAGTCTGGGTAAAGCATAAGGAGAGGAGGATGTATCAGCTCCTCTGTTTTGAATTTGAGGGTTTTAACGTTCCACATTACCACAGGTTTTTGTGTTATTTCAGACAACTGAAATGTAAAGGTTTGAGTTACTTCAGAGAAAGTATAGAATATTTTTATATATATATGTGTGTGTGTGTGTGCTGAAAAAATAGATCCCATGAGAACATTACTGATGGAGAGTACCACACAGCAGCCCATGCCTCGTATTGACTCACCCCATGTGTTGCAGTATGTGCCAGCTAACCACACCAAGCTGACACGTCCGAGCCTCCTCCTGGGTGAGCAGCAGGGTGAAACTTCTGAGAGAGGGCAGGCCGAGGGCTGAGGGCAGCAGTCACCATCGCCGCTGCAGGGTCATCCCAGGGCCACCTCGGAGGCACAACCCTGCCGGTGTCCATGAGCTGTGGGCATGTAGAGCAGATAGCTGGGACAGGTCTGAGGAGGTGCTTTCCCGGTGTGGCTGCCTGGTGACAGCTGCCACGTTGTGCTACCATGGCTGTCAGTGTGAGCACTGCTTCAGAGAAAGCAGCACAATCTGCTGGTCTAAAGAGGCACTTAGAGCTGCTCTGACTAACTCTAGTTTCCATAGAATCACAGAATTGTTTAGGTTGGAAAAGACCCTTAGATCCTCAAGCCCAACCATTAACCTTGCACTGCCCCATGTTCATTGCTAAACCATATCAGTAAGTGCCACATCTACACGACTTTTAAATACCTCCAGGAACAGTGACTCAAGCACTTCCCCGGGCAGCCCATTCCAATGCCTAACAATCCTTTCTGGGAAGAAATTTTAACTGACATTCAATCTAAACCTTCCCTGGTTGAGGCCATTTCCTCTTGTCCTGTTGCTTGTTACTTGGGAGAAGATGCAGGCTCCTACCTGTCTACAACCTCCTTTCAGGCAGTTGTAGAGGGTGACAAGGTTTCCCCTGAGCCTCCTTTTCTCCAGGCTAAACAACCCCAGTTCCTGCAGCTGTCTCCCATAAGACTTGTGCTCCAGACCCTTTCCCAGCTTCATTGCTCTTCTCTGGACCCAGTCCAGCACCTCAATGTCGTTCTTGTAGGGAGGGGCCCAAAACTAGACACAGGATTCGAGGTGTGGCCTCACCAGTGCTAAGTACAGGGGGGTGATCACTATCTTAGTCCTGCCATGCTCAGTCATGCTGTCATGTTTTCACTGTTAGGTACTTGTGGAAGCCAGAATTTTTTAAAAGTGTTTCAATTGAGCAAGATTTTCTGTGGTTGTTTGCACCTTAAGGTGCTGTGCAGGTGGAATCCAAATGCCATGGCTTAAAGATATTTGTGTTTACAGTGCCTGTTCCAGTACTCCAGGTTTCTTGCATTTTCAAGGTTCCACATTTTCTTCCTTAAGTTGTTTTTCCTCATTGGTGGTTTGGCTGCTAGACCCCACTGTGACCTTGATGGCTTCCTGTTTTCCCTGACCCACCTATCAGAACATTCCATGCATAATATTTTTGGGTAAAAGTATATTCTTGTAATGTATTTCATTGTATATCCTGAATTTTCTTTTCTCTGAGTGCCTTTTTGAAGATGGTGGCAAGAGAAACCAACTACCACAGTTGTTCTCACCGAAGAATCCATTCCTGTCTCTAAGTTTGTTAGGTGAGCATTGCTTGTGCCCAAAGGTCTGAGTGATTAGCAGTAACATGACTGGTATTTTAATGCAGGAGTACATCTGGTTATACTCTCTGTGCACAGATATTTATGCCTCATGTCATTAATAACCAGTAATAGTGTCTAATAAGGTTACGTTTATGTGTGCGTTATACTGAGAGTGGCATTTAAAAAACAAGCTATGCCTTGTCTTAAAGGTCAAAGTTGTAATCAGATTACCTTCTGCATATTGAGAAATGGAAAAAAATTAATGCATGAGATGGATAGAAAAAGCATGTATGTGAATAATAATTGGAGGCAGCATTAATGAAAGCTGGGCCTCTGTGAGGAACTACCCAGTAAATGAATGGTAACATGATTCACACACAGTTGTAGGCAGTGCGTGGCTTTACCACAGGCTTTCCAAGTGCTAGCATGAGTACACCTCTCTGTAAACTTCAGCAAGCCCATTCTGATGTGCTGCACACACAAGTCAATGCCAAAGCCATGTCCCAGAAGCAAACTCAGTCCACGGCATCATGATGGAACCCCCACAGGAGCCCCACTGAATTTTCAGCTGCACACTCCAGCTCAGCACAGTGCAGCTTAAGAGGCGCAGTGCCATTGCTGCACTGCTCTGAAGGAGGTCTCTGACTACCTCACTTCTCCTCTTGCTCCAAAATGTCAGGAATATTCTGAGCCCATCCTGTGGGTCCCAGGCATTCAAGCTGCAGTCAGTCACCAGCCCCTAGATTGTCCTTGGGGGGCTGCTGGGATGACTTTGCTTAGCCCAGCTCTTGGCTGCTGTATGCTCCAGATTCTTGCTGCTGGTCATTGTTTTAGTGTCCTGCTTTTAAACTCTGCATGCTGCTTCTGCCTCTGAACACCCTAGCTTTGACCTGCTTCTCTCTTCTCAACCACTTCACCCGATCTTGCTTGATCCCTGACTGCATCCTTCACTACCTCTTCTGGCCATCCCATTCTCCTGACCTGACTCTTGGGAGGCTTGGAAAATGTGAGTACTTGCTCCTTTAGAGCAGATAGCTGTTTTCTTCTCTACCTCATCATGACTCATGATTAATTTTGAATGTAAATAATTCACAAAGTTAAAAGGAGTAAACAAGAAGTTTAGGTAGCCACTGCAACTGAGTGATTTTTCACTCAAGTACATCAGAGAAGAATGGGACTGTATATACCTTGCTTTCTCGAGGAAGACAGAGACTCACAAAAATACAGATATTCACAAGGCACATCTTTCTTTGCTCTACAGAGATGGGTATTTGCTTTAACACCAGTGTGATTTATGATGTAATCACAGTCTAATGATGCCATCAAAGACTGGCCTGTGCAATGAGCAAAAGTGACTCATTGGCAAGTTAAATAGCAGAAAAGGAATGAAAATGTGCATTCACCAGTTGTCCCATTAATGCACAGTGGCGTAAAGCACCATGAACACCTCAGTATATGCAGGCTCAACAGACTTATCCAAACCAGTTTTATTACCTCAGTATGTGTGTGCTTTAGCCTGCATACCAAATCCCTGTGCCAGCTTTCCCTCCCGTGAGCAGAGCTATGTCCTGTCATGCTGTGCTGGCTGCTTCCCTCTCCACACAGTCCGGCTGCCCACAGCAGCACCCACATGTGGCTGGCTGGGTGCCATCCTCCCCACAGCCCCTGTGTACTTATCCATGATCATCCTGTTTCCAAGACAGCAACAACAGTTACGACAACAACTGTGTCCAGAAAGTATCACCTTTTTGTCTTTAAAGACCTGCTTTTTAACTGTTTATAGTGAATTAGGAAAGGATAGATGTTGTGTATTGCAGTGCTATTAGCCCAGTAGGAAAGATGTTTAAAATTGCCATAAATCATTTGTTGTGTAGTCCCTCAGCCTCTAGAACAATCTCCACCAAACATTTATTTCATTAATGAAATGTCCTTTCTTCTCTGGTTGACTCTTTGTAACACAGCAAGAATTGAATCCTCTGTGTGATCAATAAATAACAAGGAATTATTCCCTTGTAACCACTCTGCTTCTAATGCTGCAACCCCAGTGGTTTCAGCATCGTTTCTCCTGATTTGCACTAGAGAAGTTGAGGTCAGAACCTTTTTGTTCTCTAGCAAGTAAGAGCAATCTCTTCCAAATGTAAAACAAAGTGCCCCTGGCTGTCCCTAGCAATTGGTAAAATGTCAGGGGACAAACTGGCCTGGCATCCTGAGGATGGCCATGAAATCTGGAGAGGAGGAGGCTGGTGGGGCTCCTGCAGCCAGCTATCCCTTATCCTCCCACTGCAGCAGCTGGCTGACCAGGAAATCTCCATCTACAGGCTGGAGAAGGATTGGTGGCAGTATGAAATTACTCCTGGGTGCAGGCAAATCAAGTGACTCCCCATGGCTGAGCTATAAATTAGTCTCTGCAGCCCGCCAGCATAACCTGCCTGCTGATAGCTTATAAATAAGTCAGCTGCAGAGCAGGGTTAATATTTACCTACATGTCTCAGATGGGTGGCATTATGAAGAAGAAAAGTGTTACAGAAGTGCTGGAGTAAGTTATCATTAAGCCTCTACACAGGCATATTTACTCACCTCTAATAGCTTACAGAGGTGCAGAAATACAATTAAACTAGAAGAAATCTATAGTTTCTTGCCTCCTGATAACACCTCATCTTCCCATGTATTGATTTAACGCCCGTGCTGGTGGTGTAACGTATGTTTTCCGTGTTTTACAAGTACCACTGTGCTGACCTGATTTCTGTGTACTGATTATGGCTGTTTCTTTGCTCCTTTGGGTGGTATTTATTTATTGTTTCCCATAAAATATATGGAAGCTTACCAGACTCGCAAAGGCAGGTTGACTTATCCATAGCTCAACGTGCAGAGTGTTTCTGTAAGCAAAATGTGTAGTGCGATGAGACTTTCTGGCCAGTAAAATTATCCATTATTATATTTCCTAAAGAGACCACTAAACCCAACCTTTAGCCCTTTTGAGTTCGGTGGTTTGGAACAGAGATGGGCAAAGCACAGTTATCTCCATTTGCTCTGGCTGGAGAGATTTTTTCCTTTCCACATGTTACAGCTGTTGCAATTTGCTTTTATGTCTTTAACGACAATAATAATGTACTAATGTACAGCCTTTATTACTGTTTACCATTAGCCCTTATGAGTATCCCTGCATCTTTATTACAGGCATTATCAAATGAAAAGGAAAAAGGAGCGTGTGTGTGTGTGTGTGTGTGAGAGAGAGAGAGAGAGAGTTCACTGCAAGGAGGACAGTTGTGCTGCTGGCCTTCCCTGTGGGTAATACTGGAATAAAGAATTACACAAAAAAGAAAGGGGTGCATCTCTGGAACAGAACTCAGTATGTTGAAGGGAAGGTAATATTTTGAGAGTCATTTAATTTATTACCTTCTGACAACTTAAGCTGTAATTTTTCTTTGGTTATATAGAACCCGGCCATCAGACACTTGTTCTCCGCATCTCAAAAACCACAATGCTGCACAGACATCTGTGCTGTGCCTTCAGCTTAGAGTGCAAGAGAAAACCTGTCCTTCACCAAGGTAATGTTCCCTCTTCCTTTCTTCCCCTTGTCTTTCTGAAAGGATTCATAGGAAGCATGTCCCAGGGCCAATTCTCAGCACATGACAAGAGGAAACAGGGACATTTATATTCTGCATAAACACGTGGTGTTTCTAACATGGTCATGGGCGCTCACAGGGATGTGCCACAACTGCTGAGTATGATCCTGGTCACAGCTCTAATTGGATGCAGCAGTTCAGCCTGCTCCAGGGTTTGCTCTTTGCCTCAGCAAATGAGGATAAGGGGGGTTAGCAGCCTCTGGCACCCCATCCCACATATGTGGTTCATTTGCAAACTTTAGTGTTCATGGCTGTGACAGCAGGAGCCAGTTTGGAAGTGCTGGATGCAAGAAGCAGGTTGCTTTGCTGTCGATGAAAAGCACGAGGTGTTGTGAAAGCACTATTTTAGATGTCTATTTTAGGATGAGATGATCAGTGCTCTGTAAGTGACTCTTTCTTTCCACTGTTATGGATGAAACTTAGATGGAGTATTTACATGGCAGATGTCTATACTTGCTTAGATGAATCCCACCCTTAAAGCCAAAACTTAATGCCACCATGTGTAATTTAAACCCATTATTCCTTGTCCTTCTCACCACACCCTTTCCCCAACCAAACAGTCCTTTCCTGCTTATAGCTACCATCGAAGTATTCAAAGACCCTTTCTCTGTCACCCCTCAGTGCTCTCTTCGGCTAAAAACCTACATCCTTCCATTTCTCCTTGCAGGTCTTTATTTCCCAGACTTTCAAATTTGCCTCATCAGGGATCTCTTGTGCAGGCTGGCCTTCCCGAGCCAGTCCATCCTGGAGTGTAACATGCTCTGTAGGCTTCCTGCAGAGCTGCACTTACCTTGGTACAGCAGATGATCCTGCCAGTGTACCTACCTCACAGCCGCTGCTGGTTTTGGAACACCCAAGCAAATCCCTTAAGCTTCACTGCTGCAGGCTTCCCCTCTCTCTCTCTACATGCTATTTAATACAATTTTATGAAGAAAGGAGAAAGAATAGAGTATAACAGGAATTATATCCTATGAAGAATAAATAAATTCCCATAAACTCTGGATGGAATTCAGAAGCACACTCTATGGAGATACGTCTTTTGGAAATGAGAGGAGATTCATCATCAAACATGTAAAGATGCAGAATATTCTGTTTTCTCAGCATCTGACTTTTGTTAGATGAACCCCATCTTGAAAGTCCAGAGCATATCTGTTCTGTTCTGAAATAGCCTACAGCAAAGCACTAGAAGAAAATAACTGATTTGGCAGGTCCATTTTCATGCCGTACTCAGTTCCAGCATTTCCTGCAGGGTCTTCAACTAATAATATCTTAAATTTATACCGAAGGCTTAAAAGGGAAGGAGCTGGGAACAATGGATGTCCTATTTGTGTGAAGACCCACAAACATCAAATTACTGGACTGTGGGTTTCCAGAGACCTATTGTTTGACCCATGAAGACACTGAGAAGTCATTCCTTCCTCTGAAACATCACTGGTAGAGGCAGGAGCCTTGCTTGAACCTTGGAAACAGCACACATAACACCTTTGTTAAACTAGTTTCCATGGTAACAATTTCATGTCACTGAACATCATTAAAGACAATGCGAAATATGAACTATTCAGTTTGCTTGTGTTTAGAGTTCTATTGACCTCCCTTTCTGAATATCTGTTCTCCTGGCAGAAAAGACTCAGGGCAAAACAACGGATGCTGGAGGTGTAGTTTCTTTGCTGTCACATTATTATCAAGCCTTTCCTTTGATACTTCAGCTTGGGATTTCAGAAAAAACTCTGTAAATATGAGTAGGCATGGAAACATGGCACAGATATTTCTGTCTCTAACACAAAAATAAAGCAACTAAAGATGACTGCAGTTAAGTGGCTTGTCCAGAGGGGAGTAAAGGCGAAGCATGAGGAGGCTGAGCAAGAAACTACGTGCTGTGATGACTTGACTCCTCCATTTAGCCTCCTTGCCAGAACATGATGGTTCCACTTCATGTTAAAGCTGGATAAGCACTGTCAGGCTCCTTTGCCACCTGCCCCTCTGGCACAACTTTAAAAATGAAAACCCTGGCAAATCTCGACATATGTGAGCAGCTTAACTCTTCTTACCAGAAGCTCTAGCAATAAAATGGAGTGAGATGCACTAGTAGGAAAATTCAGCAGTTGTCTGTCATTTTCTCTGTGCACTGGGTGGGTTTTTTTTAGCTTACATAATTAACATTTGTTTTCTTACCCAACGACTTTTTGTGTACTACACTCTTCTCTCTTGAGCAACGTTTGTCGCTCCTTCTGCTAGGACAGGATCACAGCCCCAGCAATGGAAACAAACCATGTTTGGCTCTGGCTCTAAAATCACACTGGCGTCTACATAAGGCTGTTCCAGCAGCCTGAAGGTCTCCTGTGGCACATCACCTGTAGGGACTTGCACAGCACTGGGGAACACCCTCAAAAACTAGTGCTGAGGAAGGCAGTCAGGAAGAAGGATTTGTGAATGCCTTCTCTACCTGACAGCCATAGCAAGCTGGGGAGGGTCTTTCAAAGTGGGAGGACAACTGGGGAAAAAAAAGTCTGTACATTTTTTGTGTCAGAACCAAGCCCACAGATTCAAATATTTTGCATTTTTATATTTGCAGATTTGATATTTGCAGATATGATGCTGGCAGCCCATGTTACTCTGGTGTGTTAGATTGGGGTGTGAGCTATATCCAGAAGGTGCAGAGTGTAGACTTCAGAAGACAAATGGTTCACCAGCTGAGATATGCGTTCAGGATGCTGCCATCCTATGGCAAATAGCTAATTGGCTGTTATCACCAGCAGGATGCCTGAACACAAATCAAAGGAAGGATAAGCGTTTCATTTTTCCCTGGTGGAAAGCTGTTTGAGGGGGGGGATGAAGTAATGCACTGTGTTACTACAGGATTATAATGCAATAAAGAAATATCCCTTTTGGATGGACCCTAAAATCAAGCATTGTTTTCCACACCAAAAGAAAAGGCTGAGAAACTGTGTTTCAGGTTAAATGAAAAAATTTATAAAGCATTTCACAGAGGCCTTCAGCAGCATCTGCTGCAGCCTGAGCAGCAGGAGGTGGAACACAGCTGGGAGGGAACAAGAGGAAAGGTGACATTTCTGTTTCTTTAAAAAGTTCCAAAATTATTCATATTCAGGTACAGTATCATGCTTTTTCTTCTGGATACTGAAGACTGACAGAGTCATGATAATTCTTCCCCCTTCCCAGAGAAGCCTAGCATTTTGGGGCATACACCCTAGTGGTGGGAGGACCAAGTTGGACTTCCTCATCTCTGAGTGGAATGCTGTGTCTCCAAAATTCACTTCCTTAAATACACACAAAAATACCTGACATTACACCAAGTCAGCAACTCCCTAACCTGGGGGTGACAGGCTGGGTGGGTGAAGGGTGAGTGGGTTCCAACTCACGGAGTAGTAAGATGTGGATTTTCCCACAGCACTGCCAAATCTAGTGAAGGATTTGACATTACCAAGTGTTTTCCTCTGTTTCCTTTAGCTTTACAATGCTGCGGCAGAATGAAACACCAACATCTCAAAGTAAAATGATCTGACATTTTCAAAGTTTTTTTTTTCTGCCTGAATTATTCAAAACATTGAACATGAAACTTCAATAAGCATAGAGGCTCCTAAACTGTCTCTCACTGACAAAAAAAATTATTTTCTACAAAAATCAATTTAGGTACCCACTAGGATTGAATGAGGCATGAAAAGTTCCTTACATTCGTATTCTTATTTGTAATTTTTCAGGAAAAAACCCTAAAAATAATTTAACATTGCAACTTAATTTTTTAAAATAACATTCTGCCTGCTGGAATGAAAGGAAATCCAGAGACTTTGAAATGAGGGAAACCTCAACCACAACCCCACTTCCAGCTTTTTCAGCTGAGCCCCAAGTATTTTCCCAATCCCAGGGCAAGCAGTTCCCCAGGTTATTGAACTGTTTTGGTCAGTCCAGGACTCCTTCCGTGGCTGTGTCTGCCTTATGGAGCTGAGCAGAGCTGCTTCCAGCAGGGATCTGGGGGGTCCCAGCTTTAAGACAAGCTCCTTTACAAGCTGCAGTGCTGCTTGCCCAGAAAGCAGTTGGCTGAACTGACAGAAACCCAGGATGAAATAACATGCACAAAACTTTAGATTTCAATTATCAAAACGTTTTTCATCTGACTTTTTTTCCAATGACCTTTTAAAATGAATTCAGCCTTCTTGGCACATTTATTATCAGTGAGAAAAACAGCCTTTACCTTTGAGCCTACCCGTGATATTTTCCTTCCGTTTTCTCGCTTTCTCTGCTTCACTTTCTCTTTTAAACCTTAGCAACCCTCCTATCTTTTTCCTCCTCTTGCAGCAAAGCCCAAATCTGACCAAAATATGCCTCGTTCTGTTGGTGCAACTTGGGACGTTACCATTCACATGGGCATGAACTATGGTGTCATCTGACACTGGCACTCATTTCAGATGAAAAAGTGATGAAAAGGAAGAGGGCGTGGGCATTGCTATTTCAAATGATGCACATCACATCAGATACCTTTTCTTTCTTTTTAAAAACTCAGTGTCCTTTCTTAGTCCTAAAGTTTTGTCCAAACCTCCTTTCTACTTTGAGGAAATTAAAAGCTGTGACTAAGGCTTGTCTCTATCAACAACTCAAATCATTCTTTAATGATGAGAACCAGAATCTTGTCTCTTTGTTTTCACCCAGACTTCAGTTCAAAGGAACTTGCTCGAGGATAGCATTTAATTGACCTCAGTGATGGAGCACTTGCAGGGTTCCTCTTGCCTAGCAACAACCGTCAGGTGGGAAAGCTTTAATAACTGCTGGGATTTAAACACCAGGGAATGCTGTTGCACAGCTGTGATGGTTTCTGGGCAGCCCAAAAGTGAGCCAGGCTGGCTCCCCTAGAACAACCTTAGACCAGGGAGGCTGGCTCATAGGTTCTGAGCCAAGCATCAGGAGGTTGCACCTGGATCTATAGGCATGCCAAACCCTGCCCTGTCCTGCAAGCTGTAAGGGTTCACACAAGCATAAAGCAGTCCTCCTTCACCCGTGAGCCACTGCTGGGGCTCCCAGGCTCTCTGAGCCATGTGGGTCAGGTGTGGTGGCTTTCAGCTTTGCATGTACAGCTTGGAGGTCAGGCTGGCTACTCCACGCAAATGGCTTGCAGAAAATTATGTGGAAACTTGAAATTTCAGGTGGTAACCAGAACTGTACCTTTTTGGTAAATAAGCAAATGTTACCTGGCCAGAGTTCATTTTATGCAATAAAGCGTGTTAAGTGACAGACCAACCAAAGGAAAAAACCACAGAAAAAAGGAGTTAGCACCCATGTTTAACCAAATTATTTTGACAAAGAACTTTTTTCTGCATCTTCAGTTCCTAGAAAAAGAGAGAATTTCCAAAGCCAGCTAACACACAGGGTCTTCCTCCTACTAAGCACATGTTGGGGTTCAAGTCTTTTGCCTTTTACATACAGGACACTTCGGGAAATGAAATGAATCTGACAAAGAGAATTTAAGGGAACAATCAGTATTTCCATTATCCTCATTCCAGGCACAGTTTTTTGGGGGAGATATGCAAAGAATTGTGCTGAAAAAAGTCTTTGTGTGCTAATAATGAAGCATTTCCTACATTTGTCTCACTGCTTTCAAAAGGGCCCTTCTGCTAATATTCAGCAGTCTTTTATTACTCATTTTTTGACTGATAGAGAATTTTTTATTTTATGTATATATCTATATATCTGTGTGCTTGTGTTTATATGTGTATATAGCTCATACACCATTCTGACAGACTGTGCAGTCTAATCCCCTTTCCACACTTTCTGCCCCCAGATCCATTGCTTTTCTTGGTGTAAATCCTCATGCCAGCCATGATACCTAACACCATAACTGGACACAAGAGAAAAACCTGATAGTTACTGTTGTACTCCTGGTCCTCCTCTCTTTTCTTCCTTCTCCTGTGCATAGCATCTGCAGCCACACATGGGGATGCCACATGAGAGGTGAATACAGTCAAGCCATGCTAGCTGCTGCTGAGAGAGAGAAGGGCAGGCAGATCTACAGCCACAAGGGTTGAAATGATCTCTTGGGATGGGCTCAATAGGGTAAAAGTGGATTGTCTGGACAAAGAAAAATAAAACCAGAGAGTTCCCCCCCAAGTGCTGAAGTATCACCTTTGGACCACATCATATCTGGTGGTCTGCACTCGTTTGGTCAATGTCCTCTGATGGAGCTGCGCTTGGTGTTGGTAACAAAGGGAGAAGGCAGAGACAGCTGTTCACATCTCACTCTCCAGAGTGCAGGAAAAGTTTCCCACCTTACGCTTTTCTTTCCTGTGCTTTTGTCCAAGAGTGTATCTCTGTGGGCATTTGTATCCTTACGGGACTGAGCTCAGGGTATGCTCTGAGAGTCAGCTCCAAGATGGAAGACGGAGAGCTGAAATCAGCATAGAGCTGAGTCCAGTGCAGAAGCCCCATCCTACAAGGGGCTGTAGCTTCTGCAAGCCCAACACTGGGTGTATTATTTCAGTCTAGCTCAGAGCACTACCGGGACAAGCTGGAAAAACCCTACGTTGTCTTATCACTGTTTCTTTAGTCTAAGCCTCTTGTAGAAACAGAGTTTTCAGATATGTCTGGGTAACATCTGGAGTAGCTGGCCATGAGATTTCAGGGGAAATTATATTTTCCTGAAAGTATGCTCCTTTGGGCTTTATTCTGAGGCAAAACTGAGGAGTGGACTTTGTTCTCTGCTGACTGAGAGGGTGTTTGCAGCAACATTATGGACAGCAGTTGAGTTAGTCTCCATTTATGTAATCTGAGAGTTGAATCTGGCCTGCAGTCGAGCCAGTAAGTCTCATGGGATCTTATGTACACTGTTTTGAAAACCTATTTTTTAAGGAAAACAAAGCCAGTTCCTTTAATTTGAAGTTCATAATGTTTGCAGTAATCCAGCTATACGAAACCAAATGCCCCCCAAGTAAAACTCCATAAGACAGCAAACAAGAATTCTTTTCCTGGTGCCTTGTTGCTCTGCAGGAAGGACCAGCTCTGTTTTCTTCAGGAGAGAGCACAGAGGCTCCAGTGCATGTGTACCTCACCAGGAAGGGATGGCTGAAAGGAAGGCTGGACTTGAGCTTGAGCAGTTCCAAACCCTGCTCTCACACGGGCTGCCTTGTTGAACTTGAGCATCGCTTTGCTTCTCTTCCCATCTGTCAGATGGGGTTATTGCTCTGCTCAGGCACTACAGGGATGGGGGCCAGGCAAGAGCCTGTAGGAGGAATGAAGGCTTTCTGATCTTGCAGCTCCTGACATGTATGCTGGTACCAAAAAGGCCACTGGTGCAGGTGGCTTTATGATGTGAAAACTGCATTGAGACCTGAAACAAACAGAGACCACTGGCTTCTTTGTCTTAATGAAAGCAGCTGAACAAAGAGTAAAGTCTTTTTATTTCCAACAGTTTTGATCTGTGGAGAGGAATCCTGGTTCTCTGGGGAGGTTATCATTTCCCATTAGTGTTCATGCTGCTCCCCAATAATACCTTCCCTTGTTTTTTGCTCCTCTCCTTTCTTTCCCTTCCCTCTCAATTCCCTATTTCTATTTCACTGTTGCTGCTTTTATTTTCTTCCATCCATCAGTTCTCAGAATTTTTTCAAAGCCAGGCTAACAGTTAAATCACAGCCTTCTTTCACAAACTGTGACTCCTGATCTGTGCTTATATTTTAACCCAAATGTACTTTTCCCATCCCACCTCTCAGTGGCTGAAATAAGCAGAATGCCTGAACACACTGAGGAGCACATTTCTATTGCATAAGGCAAGGAGATTAAGAAAAATCCATAGCCCTGAGACTCCCAGGGGTACTGGGAGCTGGTACTACTCCTTTTCCCCAGTTTTGCAAGTACTAAACTGCTGTTTTGTAATCCAGCGACTGGGTTTACACTGATGTGGCGATGTCTATATTCACACTGTAATCAACATCCAACTCCTGGCTGTATTTTAAATTGGATTAGGGTGTGAGTTTCCTTCTCATTTTACAATCAACATGAGCAAATGCTTTGTTTATCAAAGCAATCTGAGTGATGCATAATGGAAAGCATTAGATCTATCTGGAACAATTTTAACCCTGGAGTAGGTGCGTTACAATAACGGGAAATCTCTTCTGCTAAAAGCTTCCTTCAGGATCATTATCTAGAGACCTGCTAACCCTGCAACTGCTCCCGCAGCCCCAGCACCTTCTTCAAAAACAACATAAAGACCGTAGCTGCCTGCTTCCGAGTATGGACAGCCGGGCTCGCTGGTGCTCAGATGGATGCAGCTCCCCATGTGGATGCAACGCTTCCCTCCCCAGATGATGAGAAAATGTAGACTGACTGCTTTAAATGGAGGTTTCCCTGCTAGTGCAAATCCTTCTCATTTAAAGACCTTGAGGGAAAGCGTGCCACTGTGTCTGATAGCCTCCTTCACTTCTTTTTAACTAAACAGGAGAGTTTTATATATAAATCAAATGTATGCTTCCATTTCCAAAGAGTGAGGGCCTGATGTATATGTATAAATCAGTGGTATCCATTTGTACAAAGTAGGATATTTACTGTGATTTTTATAAAAATAGTTTTTAAAAAGTTGCTTGCTTTCTTCTCAAGGTTATTTACTCATTTGATATACGGACAAAAAATATCTCTGGTATTTTGTTTGACTTTTTCCTGAGCTCAACAAATTATTCCCCTATAACGACTTTTACAATGTTGATAACATTTTTTATTCATCTGACTAATCTTGATATTTGTAAAATAATTCATGTCAACACACTTTATCCTCAAGCTTCTTCACACACTTGTTGCCATGGCTGTTGTCATATGCATGGTAAAGCAGACCCATTCAGCCTAGGAGGGGACAGGGCTTGGTAGGAGCAGGGGAGGGACTGAGCCCTGGCTTTGTCCCCAGCTGGTTGGAGACTCTGCTGGGGGATCAGCCCCTCTAGGTTACCATGGAGGTCACTCCTGGACTCTCTTGGCTCCAAGTTGACCGTTAAATTATTATCACAGAAACCTCCTTTAGTTTATCTACTTATAGCAGCATTAAGCCTCTCTGAACAGAGCTTTGGCACTCACCACTACAAATGCAAAAATAATGATGAGCCAAAATGCGAAAAAAACGGACAAATAGCAGCAGGACATTCAGACCTGCAAAAGACATGATGCCTTGCAAGGCTGTCCTGCTGATCTCTAATGATTAATCCCAGGAGAGACCTCAGTTAAATTGGATACCCTTGGAAAGGCGGTGCATGGTGAATAGCAGTTGGAGGAGGGGAAATGCTTTATCAAGCGGATATTTGAGTGTGTTAGCAATTGAAGGGAAAACAAAGGCAGGGCAGGTGAGTAATATCTGTGGAAAAGCAAAAATCTGCAGAGAAAGAAAGATAGGAAGGAAGCCAGGAGAGAGCTCTGTGCCAGTGGGGAAGGAGAAACTGGAGTCCGTGTGAGAGCTCAGCACCCTGCGGCCCTTGCTTCAAATCCTGGCTTGGACACGAAGTGCCTGTGTGCCACTGAGCTGGGATGGATTTGGGCAGCGGATTGCACTGACCATGGCAACCCACCAACTGGAGCTGCAAGCATCACTCCCTACGTGTCTGCCTGCACCTCCTGGTGTACTGTTCCTCTGGTAGAACCTATTCCAGCCTGTCCTCAAGCCTACTTATGCAAGACAATGAAATTAAAACAATTTTGTAGCTGGCCTGGCTCTCTGAAAGCCTCCCTCCACATCCGTAATCCTCAAGGGTCACAAAGGCAGGTATATGGCATTTCTGTGGGAAGGATTTTGCAGAGATACTCCACTGGAAAAGAGGTTTTCAGTGTGCAGAGGGAAGACTTTTCCCAAGCAGAGTACTTGTAGATTTCACACCAAAACAGGTTTTTGGTGGTATAGTTTTGGGGTTATATTATGCGATATCATGTTTGCTGTATTATTATTGGATTGTTGTATTATATTTGGGTTTATAATATTTTTTTTCAGTAATATTAAGCATCTCACTGATTTAAAATCACACTTTAAATTCTCACAAAAAATAAGGTCTGATGGCAATAATTATGCTTCAGCTCTTAGGAAATCCTAACCCTTAGGTTTCAAGGCTAACTGCAATGACATTCCCAGGAGCTTTGGGCCATGATGAGAAGGGATTTTATTGAGAACTGATAGAACATGAAAAAGTACCTGTCTCTTGAAGGCAGCAGAGACCCTGGGAAGGGTCGGTATGATTCTCCCTCTGATAAAGGCTGCATGCTGCTGCTAAAGAAATGATGATTTTTCTGAGCAAAGTAACCATCTACTGAAAGGAGCCAGGATCCACCTGCCACTGAAGTCAAAAGAAAAGCTCACATTAAAGCAGTTCATTGTGACGCAGTACCAGGAAAGTAATTTTTATTTCTCATTACTGCTGTGAACTGGATACAGAAGCTCTTAAATGCCTGTCAGAAGTATAAAAGAATGCTGTTTATCTGCTGGGAATGCATTAGAGAAAGGAAGATGTCAGAACCTGGAGGGAATAATGTCTTTTGTATAGCAGTCTAATGCAGAGGCCTGAATGCACCGGTTGCACTTGAAGGACTGGAGGAAGATGTACAAATAATCAAGACACAAGTTAATATCCATTTGAATTTTAAATGCATTTGGTGTAGATGTGCTGCCACACTTTTTGTGCTCATTTGCTTGCAAATGTGGAGGAAATCATGGTTTCCAAGTTCAAATAAACTCAGAAGAGAATTTTCAAAGTTCGTATGCCCAACTGTTCAAACAAACAAGCCTTGCATTCATGTTTATGAACGTTTGTACTGGAAGTGACTGCAGATGTATTCAACCAGCAGATAAAAACGACATAATTTGATTTATTTGACCAGCCACAAGAAAACAATGTGCATATTAATGAATGTGAATAATTACTTAAAATTAACATTCAATCTACAGAGCAGTAGGATCATTAAGCTGTAGCAAATAAACTTAACTAAGGAATAAATGCAAAAGAAATTAGTGATCCTCTGGCAGTTATTAAATAAATGGGAGCAAAGACTGAATTAATTGTATAAATTATTCATTTTTAATTATTTGTTCAACTGTGGTAAGTATTGATAATAACTTTATGTCTCAGGGACAGAAGAATGATGACAAAGAAACTTTGCTTATTCTCCTTAACAATGGTAAAGTAAACAAAACTGGAGAACAAACTGAAAAATCTGGGGGCCTTTTTAAGTGTGTTGGGGACATCTTGTTGCTCATTGTTCTTGCTTCTGTCTGCCCTTGTGCACAGCATTGTGCACACAGCCCTTGTGACCCTTTTTAACAGACATGGTTTTTTAAAACTTGACTGATTAAAATGTTGGTTGGGAGAAGAATTACACAAAATGAAGCAAGCTTCGATACATGTAAAAGTTAGATGATGAATGGCAAATACACTCTCTAGAGAAGGTGCATGTACATGTGGCTGCAAGTGAAGCTTGCAGCAGCCTGGTGAGCTGGTTTGGTTCTCAGCAGTGTGATAGCAGAAACATTGTGTGCTTTGGGGATCCACGAGCATGCGGCAAAAATAAATGAAAATTCTTCTACTTCTCAGCATGTAACCTGCAGCTTTTGTTAGGTGCCAATACACAGTGGTGGTCCCTGAGCTCCTGAGACCTCTTTCCTGAAGCAGATGTTGAATGCAGAGGGCAGCAGGGATGGTTGTCTTGGAAGTGCCAGCACATCATCCTCCAGGTGTTTTCCCACCAGGACAGGCAAAGCTTCACGACTTCCATGCCAGGCACTATTCTAAAGACAGAGCTGCAGATCTCCTCCTGGGGTTGTCTCTGGTATTTGCTTTGCGATCTGGTTCAGTGAAATCTTCAGATAAGACAAACTTTTATCAAAAATGTTGGTTCTGCTGCTTTAGCCTGAGAGTGCATTACCTTGACTTACCTTGACTTACAACAGCGCTGCCCTGTCTCCTACCTTGTTCCCTGTCTCACATCACCTCTAGAGCATGTTGCCTTCTTGTCCCTTTCTCACATCTCCTTGAGAGCTTGTTGCCTTAAGCTTCTTAGCTCAGCAAACTGGGACGCCTGAACACTACATGACATCACCAACAGAAGGCAAAGAGCTTTCGGACTGCCAGAAATTTTGGAAAACCCTAGACAGACAAAATACTCCCATTTTATTCTAGTTCATGCTCCAAAGAATATGAACAGCAGAGTTTTTTTGAAAAAAAAAAAAAAAAGGCTTTCCATATTTTTTTACCAGCAATAAAATTATGAGTTTATTGAATCAGTTAAATCAATTTAGCTAGAATGTACTCAAGGAATTCAGGATGAATTAAATAGCATGAAAAATTTCAGCACCAGGGGTATGATAGGCTTACAGAAAATCAAAAACCATTTTAGAGAAGGAAGCATTAGACAATCTTAACCAGAAAGTGCCATTCCCAATCTATAATGGGTGAAAATTAAATATTCCATTAAATGCCATGTATGATATTATACATACCTGCCACGGTCCAGAGCTGTTTCCTTGAATGATGATGATGATGATGATTTTCTTTCTGTGCAGTTATATTTTCATATATTCTCTAGGGTCTTTTATTAAAGAAGCACAATTCCTCTGTGCAAGGAATTGTGTTGAACCTTGGCAGATCCGGAATTGGTTCATGCTACCTGTATAAGGTGTCTGCAAAGGAACACATCCCAGCGAACTGCTGGGCACTAATAAGTTTTTTCTCTGTGCAGCGGTTGTCTATTGAGAAATGAGAAACTGGCTTTCCATTTCACATAGTTTCCCTCCAAAATGAGCCAACCATCACTTTATCTAAGTTATTGCTCTGCTGAAATAACCCGAGGGCCATTCAGCCTCCACACAGTGAATGTGGCATTCAGCAGAGCAATCAGTTGGAATCTCCCCTACAGTGTCTGTTCGCTTCCAAGAAGCCTGCTGGCCTCACCGATATCCCGGGGACAGCGTGTAAGGAATGACGGCGGGATCGGGAGGTGCCGCTGGCGGCATGAAGGATGCTGTAAGCTGCGCCATCTTGTGTAGCTCCAAAAAAAGCCATCTGACAGCACGAAGATATTCAAGAATATTTCAGGAGGCAATTAGCATCCGTGTACCAAATGCTCCAGAGCGGCTAAGGGTTAGGGAGACTCCTTAGGTTTTTCAGCTGAGTTTGCATCCCAGCTCTAAATCCAGGGAGTTTTTCTACATTTGCTGTATAATGCTGGGAAGCAGGGGACAGCAAAGGTGAGTCAATTCCCTATTTGTCCCTATAAACCTGCACCAAAGGCCTCTGTTTTGAATGTGTTACAGAGTCAAATGTGCGGAATTTGAAGTCAAGAAAGTTTAAGCACCTAAGCAGGGGGTAGGTATAAATATTGTGCCAGGATCTGTCCCTGCTCTCTTCCACGAATGTGAATTCTCCTGACGTAAAAAGCTGACAGAGGGCTTGATGTTCCAGCAGGAGATAGATTTGTGCAGATCTCTGCAGCAGTGACATTTGTGTCCAGCTGACTTTACCTGTGTAGAACAGCAGGAATATTTGACAGCACAAAGGAAGAGTCAAATGAAATCAGGCAAGGAAAAGAATACAATTTAAAGCATACACTAAAGGCTTATGCTATGTCCTGTTATGAAATTAAATGGAGATGTTCTGCACCTACTTTTCTCAAAGTATTTCTCTGAGATGGAAGATATGAGTTTGTGTTTTGCTAAATGTGGAGTGAGAGCCAACTGACTTTCACAATTAATTCGTGATACAGATGCAGTGTCCTAGAGAATATGCTGCCTCTCTCCTCCTGTTTTACATACAGCTTTGCTGGAGGAAGAGATAGCAGGCTCAGTCTGTAGGGGCTCATTTGAGAAGGCTTGGTGCCGTCTGCTGAGCTTGAATGCACAGGCAGGGATTCGGAAAGAAAAAGAAGTTGAAAAAGATGTTGAGCCTTTTAAGGCAGAAGGACCTTACATTGCCTGCTGTTGCCAGCATGTTCTCCTTGTCCAATAAATTGGACATTTGTAAAGTAATTTTTCACCGAGTCTGTGCTTCTCCTAAGGATAAGTTGTTTTAGTATAAAGTAGATGTTTTTTGAAGTTCACCTCTGAAATCCTGGGGAGAAGTTCTTTTTGCTGGAAACATTATTTGCTGTTGGAAAAGTCAGTGTTATGTGCCAGGTAAATACATTGTGATTTGCAGATCCTGTGGTATTTTTATGATGACCGTAGGCAATGTGCGGCAATTATCTTCTGAGAAATGCTGATTGTCTAGTACATGCCTTTCACTTGAGTTTTGGTCTTTTATATATGAGCTTTGGGATCTGTGAATGTGTCATCTCTGTGGCAGAAGTACAACAGCGTGCATTTTGAAGTCAGTACCCAAAAGAGCAGTGGATAAGCTGTAGACACAAAAATAGAGCTAGACCTCACCCCAGGCCTGTGTGTTACCAGGTTCTACAGAATGTTTCTGCTGGCTTTGGTGATTGGATCTAACTGCATCTAACTGCATCTAACTGGATCTAACTGCAGACTTTAGTTAAAACAAAACTTTAACACTTCACGTTATCCTGTTGGGCAGAATCTCACTTTTTTTTGGATACATTCTGTATAACTTAAAATAGCTTCAGCATATGCTCACTTCTTTCTCATTAAACATTTCCAGGAAAGTCTTAGCAGTTTTACATGTGGAATAAGAAGTTTAGCTTCAGTTTCCTGGACAACATGCTGCAATCGAACCTGTAACAGCACCACTAAATCTCATTCAAGAGTCCACAACTGTCTTTAATCCCTGACCTAGTCCTTTTTCTTCCATGTCCACCTGAGATGGCAAATATTTTGCCAGAATAGGACTAGGTATGAGTGACAACAGGAAATCTTGGGATGCAAGCCCCCGGCTTGGGAGCTTTATAAATTCATGATGGAAAGATTGTGAGTGCCAGGCACAATCAGTGTCTTTGTGAACTGGATCATTTCAGTAACACAACCCCTTTAAAGGCAGGATATCATGCAGTAGGCACCTGGCTCACTTTCATAACAAAAGCCATAGACCTTTATGAAGGCATGGGAATGCTAATCCCTGTGCACAGCTCAAGGAGGAAACGTCAATGTCTCAAGCTCTTTTACCATGTTTTTACCAAAATAGCTGATAGTTCAGGCACATCACTAATAGTTCCCATATATAAGAGACCCATTTCATACGTGCCAGTGTGGGAGCCATGGGGAAGTGCTGGTTTCCCCTTGGAGTCCCTTAAGTGACTCAGGTTGTCTCTGCTGAGTACATATACAGGCGTATGTGCCATTTATAGTGGTACTCTAGTCTACAAGTTGTTTAGCACACATAATATTTATAACTTTTGTTATCAGAGCTTGAACATCTGTACCAGAGATGTCTATACCGAGTGACAGAGATCCATACAGTATGCAATAAACAACCAGAGCTTACATGACAAGAAATGTTCCTGCTGTTAAGCTGGTTTGTTAGGGTTTCACTTAGCGACAGATAAAGATGATGGAATATGAATTCTCCCTGACAAAAAATTGGGTTTCTTCCCAGCAGCTCAGAAATGCCTGAGCCTCGAGGCTCTCTCTGCTGTCTCCTTTGCTTGTCTGTGTGATATGTGATGAGCGCTCCCTTCCTATGCAAGCAAGTTACTCCTTTCAGGCCACATTGTCTCATGGGGGAAGGCAAAACATTTTTTTTTTGCTGAACCACCCCTGACCACCATTTGAGAGCAGATGGATACAAACCAGCCAAACAGCCACTCTGGCTTGCTGGCATGTTTTTTTCTTCCCCTGCATTTGGCATAGCACAAAGCAAAAGCGGGGAAAGCAGCCCCTCATGAAGTCCTGCTTGTTTCCCTTCCTGAATAAATTCCGTTTAAACTGTGATCAGGAAGGAAACGGTAACTTTATATCCAGCATATATGAAAACCTAGCGGGAAGGAGGGGGGGGGGGGGGGGGGGAATTTTTTT
>VZTI01001458.1:187281-264742 GCA_013397865.1 Struthidea cinerea
GAGATGGCGGCGGGCCGGGCGCTGGCCGCGCTGCTGGCCGCGCTGCTGGCCGCCTCCGCGCAGCTGCTCCCGCGGGAAGGTAGGGACAGGGACAGGGATGGGCCGGCTCCCCCTACCCCCGGCTCGGTTACACCTACCCCCGGCTCGGTTACCCCTACCCCCGGCTCGGTTCCCCATCACGCCCAGCCTGGGCTCAGCTGCCCATCCCCTCCCCACCTCCCCCGAGGGGCTGCCCGGGCCGGGGGGACCCGCCCGGTGTGCGGCTGAGCCCGGACTCGCTTTGGTTGGCGGCACCGTTGGCGAGAGACTTGTGACTCTGCCTTTAGCCCCGTGTGCTGCTGCTGATTTAATAACTATTAGTTATTTTAAAGGGGCAGGGGTCGTGGTGGGGATGGGATAGAATCGCATCCGTAATGTTTGTGCGGTGGGACATTTCAGTTTCAGCGCTTCTCGTCTGAACGCTCTCTTTTCTTTCTCTTTGAAAATGCTAACAAGATAAATTTGATCTTTACATCCTTGCTTGCTGGAGTATTGATTATGCAAGTAACTTCACAGTCCTTTTCCCTGGAAGCCAGAGGGGCAGCTGAATTCTCTGTAAAGAGTAGAAGCTCCTAGGACTGTGTTCTGTGTGAGATCGTGCAGTTGCCTGAGCTTTTCAGCAAAGAGAATGATATTATTTATGTGGAACAGTGGGTGAACTGTAGATGCACGGAAATGGAATGGCTTATATGGCCATCTGAGTCAGATGGTTTAATGCTCACTACCAGCTCTGCATCTCTTGAAATCCCTGGATGCTTGTTGCAATCCCCTGTATCTAACCCTGTGTTCGACCCCAAAAGAATTACAGTTATGAACACAGGGACAGTGTGCGGTGTTTTCCTCAATTTCCAAAGCTGCTTGATTGCAAAAAATGCCCATCCTCAAGTCTAAACAGGCTGTTTTACTGCTATCAGTAGTCCTGTTAAAGGCTCTTGAAGTATGAGTCCTTATGTACAAAATAACTGGTGAGTTATTGCAGTGACTATTAATTACCTTAAGAGTCTGATGTGAAATTTATGCCTTTTTAATATTTCTATTTCCTTTAACTAGACTTCTACTGAAGTGGGGCTCAGGCCGTTAGTATTATAAACAATACTCTCTAAATGTTTCCTGTGAAATTGGGCAGCCCGGAGGTTTAAGTTTCAAGCTGTGTAGTCTTTTAAATAAGATACTTCCATTTAATGTATTGCCTCTGAGTTGAGTGAATAACAGCAATTTGCCTCTCTAAGTCTCTTCAAAGGAAAAAGAAAGGATATTATGCTGTGGTTAATTGTGTTTTGTTTTCAGAGTAAACAAAAGTTTAAAACCTTAGATGGGTCAGCACTAGAAACAGAGGAGGTAGGCTGTCCAAGGATCTTAGCTTAATCTAGAGGAACTTGGGAGAGAGAGCTCGCCAACCACTGGCCTTGCCCTTTGGCAAATCCTGAAGTAGATCTTTAAAGCATGGTTAATAAGAGTGAAGTTGCTCAAAACACCACTGATAGACCCAGTAGTTTGCTGCCACTGATGGTGGCCCCTCTTCCTGCGTCCTTCAGGTCCCTTCCTTTCCACAACTGCATGCTTTTGCCTGCTGGTCTGTCTCCTGCACAAGCACCACCACTCCTGTGGGGCAGGTCCTCTGTCATTCTCTCAAACTCTCTCACGTGGTGCCTTCCTCCTCTTTGTGAACCCCCAGTTCCCCAAAAAAGAGCTCAGTCTCAGCTACATTGGCAGCATGGGTTGGCAACCTTCAGGTTGTGATGGTGTGAGTGGGACAGGAGAGGGGAATGGTGCCTTCCCGGGTTTGTTGGCACGTGAGATCTGGTGTGTCCTTCCTTCCAGTGGGAGCTGCTGTTGTTGTTGCACAACCAAAACTGTTGGAACATTTCCCTGAGCAAAGGTTTGTCCCGAAAGCCCAAGACAGCTCAGGTTAAGATTTTCCTTTGCACTCCTATGTAGTTTGTAATTTTTAAGGAGTTCTTGTTGCCCTGGTGCTGATGTTGGTACTGGCTCTGCTGTTGCTGTGTTTTGGCTGCCTCCCCTTCCTTGGTTGCAGCTTCCTCCCTTTCAGCAGGGCTGGGTTTTGGCTGGGCGTGCACATGGGGTGTGTATGGGGCACACATGCCTCTTCTTGGAGAGTCGTGATGCCCTGGTGGGATGGCTACAAATTTTGGTGTTCCTGTTCCTAAAGCAGTCTCTTGTCATCCTTGATGAAGTTCCTTCTCTCACCCTCTCCCTCCACCCTTTCCCTCCACCCTTTCCCAGCAGGTACAATATTACAGTGGTGTTCCTGTAGGAAGGTGTAGGTCAAGCGTGGCTGGTGACGTTGTCCTCAGAGGAGCTTGTGGGTTTTCTTGAGATACAACTTAATGCGAAAAGTAAATTATCAAATGAAAGATTGGTTCTAACTTATAGCTGGAAAACTACAGAAAGAAGTATTTGGTGTGATAGCTGTGCACAGACGTGGGAGTGTGAACAGAATATTGCTTATCTGACCTTTGAAAATGTGTTTTCCAACTAAAAATGTGTTTCTTTGAGGCACTAATAATGAAGTTAATCAGACTTTTATGCTGTCTATGAAACACAAACAAACGTTTCAGGTTTAAAGTATCCTTATAAATGTGATAAAATCTGCATATACTGGGCTTTGTCTTTAAAATGTCATTCTTATAATAAGTGACTTTACAGATAGTGCCATGTTGATTCTTGCTCTACCCTCCAGTTACCTTTTTCTTGGCAACTGACTGAGTCACACGTCAGTCTTAACATGTAAAGCTGCTTCATTTAATAAAATAAAAAACCCCAAGCTGTTACCAGGGTCTTTCTGCTGCTCTGACAGAATATAAATAACTGCCCTGTTTGTTCTCCTCTGAAAGTCAGTGGAAACTGGATTATTTCCATTCTGAATCACCATTTATTCATTCGATTGAGACCTCTCCTTTTAAGACTACAACGAACGTACATGTGTTGAAACTTTTTTTTTTTGCTTGCCTCATGCCATTATCAGTCTGGAGTGCTAACTTTTTACTCTCTAGAAACTAATGTGTTTATAGTAAATTATTTATAGTGTGTCTCAGTTCTGGTACTACTGCCTTAAATTCTCCACCAGAAAATACCCTTAATTTTTTTTCCCCACAATTCCAGAACTTTGTGTGTTTGAGATGTTTGTTTTTTAAGAGGTGAGCCTTGTCTGTGTGTGTTTTTTGTTCATCTATAAGTCTGAAGGGATGTAGAGGTAATGTGAAAGCCCGAGTGGGTGCGTGAGGAGGTGGGAACATGAAAATATTTGAGGATTAATACACTGAGCTGACGTTATTGTCCGTAGCAGCACAAATGACCACCAATTTGAGTGCCCCCCCCCCCACTAGAGATCCTCAGTAAGGTTGTGATCTCTGGAGTTGTGTGAATGAAGTTTCTCCAAGAGCTGTACTTTTGGTCTTGGGCTTACTCATATGCAAAACTGGAAGCACCAGCAAATAGCAGCCATTTGGAGAGAAGAAACGGGATGTGATGAGCCAGCTCCTGAGCCTGGCTCCTTAGGTGACTGGTGTCTTTTTTCTGCCTGGGGTTGTAATTTGATTCGGTGGTTTATCAGCCAAACAATGGTCAGGGGAAAACATGCTGAAAAGGATTATTTTTTGGCACTGGCTCAAGGCAAAGGACTAGTCAAGGGAGAGACAAGGTGAGAGAATTGGAGGCTGCGGAATCTCATGTTCAGAGTACCACCATGGACCTGTGACATGGAGGAGATTTTGTTAGCTAGAAGGTTGTCCTCCTCTCATTTTTATTACAATTCTGTGTGTTGTCCTGCTATACTGCAATGAGTTTCTAGATAGAAATCAGGGCTTGCTCTATGAAATAAAGGAAGAACCTTTCCCCTGCCTGATACCAGATATCATTTGGGTCAGTTGTGCTCAGGCTTGTTAATTGTTTATTTGAATTATCTTATCTATAAATTATGTTGGAATAGAAAAAAAGTAGGAGAAAAATTACTGAAAAATAATCTGACCTCTTGAAATACGTAATAGCAGCTGCAGTATTTTCACAAATAAATGTTGCTGGGGTTTGGTTTATTAAAGTAGCCCTTATCACCCAGCTTAATCGATATTTATACAGGCATATGTTAAATGAAAAGCTTTGTGATCCACAACTGCCAACCCCTTAGTCTTAGGCAGAGACTGAACGACTCTGCACTTAGCGCATTTCAGAAATATTTCAAATTTGAAATAGAGTGAGGAACCATCCTGTGCTGAGGGCAAAGTCAAGATGCTTTTGGCTTTACCCGTGTTAACTAAAGCTATGGGTGACAGGAGCATGGTGTGTTTGCAGATTAGCGTAGATCATGGCTGAGTAACTCCTTTTTTTCTTCACCAGTTTCTCCGTATTGATCACATTCTTGTTTGCTTTCTGTAATTGCTGATGGCAAAACATGACCTTCTTCTGGTCCTGGGCAGTGAGAGACGAATGGTAGAGAAGAGCAGAGAACGTGTGTGGAGTTGTACCCCTTTGTGTTGGGGCCCGGGCGGGATTGGTGGTGGTGCTGGGTTATTCCTGGGGCTGTGGGGGAAGCTGCTCACCACTGCCATGAGTGGGCTGTGCCGCTGAGCTGAGCAGTAGTTCTCTTACAGCAGCCAAGTCCTCCTGCTCTCTTTTGGGTGCTCTCTGGAGCCTGGAGCTCTCCTTTGGATGTTTTCTGGTCTTGGTGTCCTCGGGAAGGGCTCCTAGAAAGACTCGGCTGCAGCAAAGCATGTGTCAGGCTAGAGGATATGGGGAAAATGGCCTTGGATGCCAGTTTTGATCTAAATGAGCGCTTTTTTGGGCTACTCTTGTAAGCTTCTGTTAAAATATTTTTTAAAATCTGCACCTTCAGTGATTTCTGTAATTTATAAACCTTGGCGCAACTGGGGGAAAGAGTAAAGATGTCACTTTAACAAAGCACTTCCACCAGTTTCTGGGACAGCATCCAACTCACTGATGCTGCTCAGGTGTCTCTACCGAGCCTCAGCTCTGGAGAGGACAACACACCCACTGCAGCACAGGTTGGCTTGTTGGAACCAAACCATTAACCAGTTCCTGAAGAGCAGCTGCTGACTTTTGGTGTTCTCTTAGTAGGATTCAGCCAATGGAGCCGGGTCACCATCCCTTGATTTGTAAAATTCTCGAATCTCTTGCAGATGTTACCGTAGTTTCTTCTTGCTTCACATCTGCTTGTGCCACCAGGGTGTGAAGGAAAGGATGTGGGCTGGGCTGTGCTTAGTAAATTGTTGGCTGCTGGTTTTTATGTTAGAGCAACATCTTGAGTTTCTGTATTGGCTGGTGACAGAGGTGAGGGTTTGCTGCCTGCAGCAGGGCCTGCCTGGTGTGGATAGTACTGATGGGACCTCCTGGGAGACCTACAGGAAGACCTTCAGCTGTAGAATTGTGCCATAGTGTCCAGTAGATATGCATTTCAGATATGTTAGTAAGATCTAGTCTGCCTGCGAGTGCCCGGGCTGCCATTACTGTGGAAAAAGTATGGATTTTTTTAATCTATCTCCTGTACAGGGGACAAGGTCTCTACTTTGCCTGTTCTATTGGACACCTTTTAACAACCATCCACAAGGGTGCCATGGGGCAGCCTGCTTTGAGCTGTGCCTTTTGATTTCTTGGGGAACAAAGTGAGTGTGGTTACTTGATGTTGGATCAAGCTCTTATTTTGGGAGGTACGATAATGCTGGCATTTTGGAGTTGGTTTTGGCTTTTCTGAGTCTCTGGCTGTGAGACATTAGCGTAAGGAGAGAGCCAGCTTTGAGGAGTGGAAAGGGATGATCTGGAGTTCCTCAGAAGTGAGAGACTAAGAGCTGACGGCAGGATGTTTAGCGTGGGAGGGATCCCTGATTGCGAAATGCGCTTTTACACCTTTGTTAACCAGAGCCAAGACCGAAGAGCTGCTCAGACATGCTCCGAGATGTTGTCCTCTTGCTGGCTTAAATCAAGGTAGGGATAAAAACTGTGCAAGCAACACCCATTTGATCAAGGGAGGCTCCTGCAGGGACCTGTGTGGTGTCAGTGTTCCTCGATCCAGTGTGACATTTTCTCATCAAGATGTGCAGACCCATGTGTTGAACATCTTGTACATTGTATGCAAGCTGGTGGTCAGCTCATAGATGGTGTTTGCTGGGCTCTCCATCTCACCTCTACAGAAGCAGCAACACTTCATATCTGTAAAATAATAAGTAAGAAAAGGCAGCTCAGAGTCAACTCTTTTTCCCACTTGTGGTGAAAAAAGCTTCTTTAAAAAAATCTATTACACGAGTTATGTGAGTGTCTTAATTATCTTCTGAAAAGGTTCTAGAGAAAGGGGTAGAAGTACAGAAATGTATAGTTGTTCGGGGTTTTTTCCCCAGTTGTTTTAAATCGGAAGGTATTTTATTCCTGTTAGGCGTTACAAATTAATGAATTAACTACTTTTGAGTGAGCAGCCTTGTTGGCCTGGGGTGCTGACGGATCTTCTCTGGTGAATTGTGCTGGAATGGCTTGTAACATCACTATGCCAGAGGTGTCTGCCCTTCCTCCCTGATGAGGAGAGAAAAATGTGTGACGTCCCGCCTGCTTTGCATCCCCATCCTGGCTGTCGGTTTAAACAATCAGTGAAGATTAGGGGGCAGTACTGTGATGGCTGAGGAATGGGTGTTCTCCCCCAGGTGCCCTCTCCTGAGGTGTGGTTACCACGGCATAATACCAATTGGCAGCATCTATCTGTAAGAGTTTACAAGCTTTGCAGATTTTATCACTGTAATTTTCTGGGTGATTCCCTTAAAGCAATCCTTTCACAAAATATGGACCTCATATCCCAGGCAAGTGTGGTGGTGGAAGACGGGTCCAAATATGAGGAGATAATCATGTTGTGTAGAGAATAGTTTACCTTTTAAATGTAAACAGAAAACCTGGTTGATATACAAAGTCAAACAGGATTTCAGCAGAAGACAGCAAGAAGGGTTGGCTGCAGTTTGTGATGGTGCTTGTGATCCCCTTTTTGCTACTCACAGCACTGTTCAGGAGGTGAGAGGAGCCCAGGTGTGTGGCTCCCTGATTAACTTTGCTAAGGGCTTGAAGAATGTGAAGGCAGTCACCTGGATTACATTGCAGGTGAGACTGGAGGATTGAATGATGCTTGGGCAATTGGGTGCTGCAGCTGAACCGGAGAGCTGGACTCAAATAGTGAAAGAAGTTGTTAATAAGACAGGTGCAAAACAACCGAGTTGGCAAAGCAGGGAGATGTTTACTCTTTCAAACATTTTTTGACGTGTTTTTGGCCAATTTGAGTGAACTGTGCAGTGAACTGTGTTGGAGGTGACGCACTGCCACACTGAGGTACTGTGTTGTACCCCTTGCTTCCCACCCTCTTGCCATGACTCTTGCAGCAGATTATGTGTAGTGGAATAACCTCCGCAGGCTCTTGAGTGTGCCTGCAGGTCAGCATCCCTGCAAGGGCTCGCAGGAGGCAGTGAGCCTCCAGGAGAGCCTGCCAAGCTGTAGAGGCACACAGCATCCCTGTGCTGTCCTTGTCCCGAGCTGGTGGCATGCTACACTGCAGGGAACGAGCCTGCTCTGCGAAGAGGTGTGTTGGTTGTGTGGGCTCAGATCCCCCTGGGGCAGAACAGGGGTCTGGATACAGGTATTTCCTAATCGGAGCGAGTGTTGCTGCTACGTGTCTTGCGCAGCAGCCCGGCTCCTCCAGCTCATGAATGGGGTCTGAGTCAGCCCCGTCCTACTGGGTTTTGGTAAAAATGGCTGTCATGGAACAAGCCCGTGATTTAACTGGAATGAGCAGTCCAACAGTTTTTGTACATAATTCTGGGATAAATTAACGTCTGGGATTTTGCTGCGGGTTTTGTTTTCTTGGTCTGTCTGTGGCTTTTTTGATTGTTTTAATCTATCCAGTCAAGTCATGTGAAACAATCCATAGATCCTTGTGGGTAAATGACTGCAATAAAATGCAGCTGTCAAGCCAAAACTAGTTGGACTCTGTTCTAGCTCCTGCTTTGTGTAGCAAGGCATTTTGCATAGCCATAAAAGTTGCTGTTCTGCCAAGTCCTTTGCTTGTGCATACTTACACACACTCTCTGTGAGTGCCACTGTCCTGACTACTCGCCAGCTGTCTTCTACATTGCACCCGCTCCTGTACAGGAAAAATGTCCTTTTGACATTTTTACATACATGTTGAAATAACTATGAGATTGTCAGATGCAAACACAGTAAATAAATTTAGATTCAACTCTATGGAGTAATCAAACTTGTTTTACACTGTGCAGTTTGTTTCTAACCCCAGTGGGAGAACTCTGAGCAGTAACACTGAAGTTTGGAAATATCATACTGTTGAGAAAAAGCTGTGTTTGTGCAGAGAGGGGCATTACTCTAGTGACAGAGGGATGCTGAGATGACGCAACTCTCATGAAGGCACATTCTGAAATGAGGATGAAATGAGCAGTAGAAAAATCCAGTTTTGAAAGGGAGGGTACAGATTGAGATTAGGGCAATTGATGAAATATCCAAGGGAGGCTGCAAAAGTGTAATTGCTTAGAGGAAAAAAGAATAGGGTGAGATCAGCTGTCTGCATCAGCTATGAACCAGCTCAGGATTGGAGGCTTTACCTCTAACTGAATGATTTCATTGTTATATGGACAGAGACGAGATCCAGCTTGGCAATGCTTCCTCTTATTGGTTTGGATATCCTGTGTGTCATCCCTGTGCAGCAGCAATAAGGTGTGGAAATTGCTTCTTTTCAAGAAATGTGTCCAGTTACTGGTAATCCTAATAAAAAGGCATGCAGCTCGAGTCATAGACAAAGACAGAGTAGTGTGAGTCATGAGGAGACTCACTCGTCTTCATAAAGCTCTCCAATAAAGGTGCTCTTTAAGTAGTCTCTCTGTCGTGCTGCTCATGTGTGGCTATAGTTTGGGGGGTTTTAGCCATTTGTTCATTTATGTTTAGTGACTTTGGGATCACTGGATATACTTCCTGCATGATTCTTTTATTCTGCTTTTCCTATTAGATTTGATAGTCTAATGCAGCTTAGCACATCTCTAGCAGCTGGCTGCTGTTGGCATTACAGCACCACGCTCTTATTTCTTGGCCAAAATTATTATCTGTTGTATTTTCATCTGTGCAAGCTGTTTGTTTATGCGGTAAAGGTGTCTGTTCTCATGTGGGCTTCTAGCAGGCAACTTCCCTGGCCTAATTTGGTATAGATCTGCATCGTTGTTGGCTACCGCTGTGATGATATATTGATCATTGAAAACATTTCTGTGGTTTTGGGCAGGTCCTGTTTAGGAAATCTGAGGAATGGGACAAATCTATGCTGGAAAATGATATTCAGCTGACAAACACCTGATATTGTTGCAGAGGGATCAAGTGAAGAATGATTATATGGTCATTAAGTCAGCAGGAGGAGGGGGAAGGAGGGAAAAAAAGCCCAGGCAGCAGAATTTGGTTCTTTCAAGGGCTGGGGAAGACAATACTTTGTTTTGACCCTTGTAGGAATGCTTTACTTATTTCAAAATGTTGAATATTTCTGTTCCTTGGTTTCGGCTCAGGGTGTGTATTTGTTTTGATTTAAAACTAGTCACATGCTTAAAGCTATGCTTAAACTTAATCCTCATGGCTAAAAATTAGAGCCGTGTGCCAGCATGTGGTGCAGGAGTGCTGGCTGTGGGTGGTCCTGGTCCCTGTCCGGCCAGGTTGGCCGTATGGCTGTGCTCTCCCAGGGATGGGGAAAGGAACAGTGATAACTGTTTGACCAGAGAGTTAGGAACAGACTTTTCAGTAATATTTATAAACTTACAAGACGAGTATGACAATTACCATGTTCAAGGAAGAAGTCTCTTTTATCTGTAGTTATTAATTATCTGGTTTATGCTATTTACACTTCATATCTGGATGACTTAAACACTGGAAAAATTATGACCATCATGGTCAAAGGTTATTTTGTGCACTTAGTGTTATAAATAAAGACCCCAAGAGAACCCAAAAAGAATCCAGTGGTATGGGAAATAAAACTCTGGACTAGGCTGGAAGTAGTTGTTTCACTTTCTCTTCTGGAAACAGCTTCTTCCTGAAGAATGAGGAAGAGCAGCACTGACTGCTTGCTTGGCTTTACTCACTTCTTTTCCCCACCCCATGGACATTGCCCCTGCAATTGTCCCCTGTGTGCTTTGAAGGTCATTTTACAGGCAGTTCCCAGGCTACACCATCATCTTTTTTATTTCCTCAGGAAAATCCGTATTGAAACCCCCTGCAAAAGCATTTCTAAGGCGGAAACCCAGAGGTAAAGTGTGCCAGCCTTTGGAAGAGGCAGGAGAATTCAATGTAGGCTCTCAGGTCAGAGAACTGTCCCAGCACTCTAAAAGCTGTAGGGAAGTTACTCGGTGACCAGGTACTCACTAATGGTATTGGAGGGTTGGTAAACTTGTGTTTAAAAATATGCGCTGCAATTTGGCAAGCCTTGTGGTATTTGAGATTTTCGTTTAAAACCTTTGATCCTGGAGGAAAATAGGTGAGGCAGTTTCAAGGACTTGCTAAGTCTGTTGACCCCAAGATTGTGTGGAAAAGCTAGAAAGGCTGCAAAAAGGCTCAAGTCCCACACAGCTCAGATAAACACATGACGGGCTATGTCTTTGAGTACTCTGTTCTGCCCTACTCCCCCTAGCAGTGGGATTTTTTGATGCCTGGTGTTGGCAAACCTGGAGCAGCAATGTTTCCAGTGGCAGGGACGGACCATGCCGACTGCTCAGTCCCCAGGGCTTTTGCAAAGCATTGCAGTGAAAGTCTGGCCCGGCAAAACCGTGAGATTCCTGTAAAAATTAGGTTTTTAAACCTCTCTTCAATAGAACAGATGGGTTTTGTGTGAAATTGAGTTGCTAATGCGATAAGCTGCTTTCAGCATCTGCGATGACTGAGGTTTTGAGCTGGGTGGGTTTTTTTGTTGAGGGTCTCTGGTGTGCTCGTGTGCCATTAGAGGGCTCTGCTGATCAAGGTGAACACCCATGGTGTGTTCAGCCCCGCTCCCCACAACCCCACCGGGTGAGCCCCTGCATGTCTGGGCTCTGACCAGCATCCTTATCACCCCTGCACCAGCAGCAGCTGACATGGACCAGACTGGTGCTTGAGGGATGCTGAGCAGTTGGACAGAGCCTGGGGCGTCCTGCAGATGTGTGTGAGCCAGCTGCTTTCCTACACCTTCCTGACATGCTGCCCGGTAACTGGAAGGGCTTCAGGGGCTCCCTCAGGGCGCTGCTCTGCTGGGTTCGCCGGTGTAAATCTTCCTTCATTGAGGTTAATGAGTAAGAGGATTCCCAACCTGGCATAGGGCGTGCAGCCCTGTGTGATGTTCCACTCAAGGAAGAAATGTTTTTGAACCGAACTTGGGGTACCTTTTTTCTAGATCTCTTATGAATTTTTATATGCGTGATTTTTTTTTCATATACGCTGAAAGCACAAGTGCTGTAGACACTGTGATTCTGTCTTCCATACACTGAAATAAGGAAGGGAGAACAGTGAAAACAAGCAGCAGAAACCTTACTGACTGACCTTCTTCAGATTTTCACCTGGGGCTGGGGTATGGTTGACTTCATTGCAAACTTGACTTATTTCAGCCAGGGCTGGGCTCAATATTTGCTAAGCATCCAACTGAAGTTAGTAATAGTCATGTTGAATGTCCAGTCAGTGCTCCCTGGTGTCTGATACTGTGTGTATATTTTTAGAAGACAGTCAGGTTTGAGTAATTTTTTCGATAAACCATTTTTTCATAAAGTCTTTTTTTTTTTTTTTTTTTGATAAAATAAAAGATTATTCAACTAGCAGTTTATTCAGTGGCTCCAGTACTTCCTGTGAGAGCTGTTCCTGCATCTGGCAGTACTTGAGGATAGGTTGAAATCTGTGGAGTATTTCCCAAAAGCTGTGAATCAGTGATGGTCGTGTCAGAGACGGAGAGGAGGCATCCAAGCACACACAAGTCTGTTTCAGGGCACCAGATGCCTTCTGTGCTGGTGAGGGGCACTGCACAGGCATCCTGTACCTTCAGGGAATGAGTTATGAAGGGTGTGGAGGGTGAGAGAGGGCCATGACTGCACATAAAAATACCTGTTGATATGTGCTTTTGGTATTGCTGGAATACCTCATCTGGCCTGCAGTAATTGTTGAGTTATACCCAGAGATTCACCTGTTACCATTGTCTGTGATTAAAGTTGAAGCTCGTTTTTTGGTTTGGCTGCTGAATAAACTTCTTGAATTGAGTCGTGACTTGATGGGTGCCTTCAGAAATGAAGCAGGCTATGTGAAAACAAAAATCAGGAGAAGAAAAATTTGAAAGAATAGCTGAGCTACTTTTTAAATGTGAAATAAATGACACTGGTGAAGGTAAACTGGAGCAGAACTGATTCTGCACAAATTCCCTGTATACCTCTCCTGGGCACAGGCAGCAAGCATATTTTTATGTTGTCTGTGCTGGAAGAGAGGAGGCATTTTCTACTGGTACAACACCAGGGGCTCCTGAGAATGTGGATGCTAATATTCCCTTGGACACTGGCATCTGTGGGGCTGTGTGGAGAGCCTGGTGTTAGTTATACATGCTAATAACAAAACACCTCTATTCTGTATATTTTTTTCTTTCTTAGCTTCCTTTACAATCTCTCTTCATAAAGTGGACAACATCACAGTTGTGATTAAACTGAGACCCGGTGCTTCACCAAGCTGTCGAATTCGCATTAAAAATGTCATCAGGTCTGACCTCAAGATAAAGTCTGGGGAGAATGTGACTTTTGCCTTCACCTGTAGTAGTCCAGAGAGGTATTTCATCATGGAAATTCAGAAAAATATTGGTAAGATACAGATTTTTAATTTTTCCCCAGTGGTAATTTTCCTCCAGTAAAACCCGATGCTTTTTTTCCTGCTACTGTATTAAGGTATCTGCCATAATCTTAGGTGAGAAGAAATCTCTGAGCACTGATAAAGAACCTTGAATTACTGCTACTACTATGCAAGCAAAAGAAGTCTGTATTACAGCTGGCAGAATTAATGTTGACTTGGCTGTGTTGGAAAAAGCTAGATGGCAGTTTGTTGCATCAATTCCATGCTGCCTTTCATTTTCCCACAATTTATAAACCCATCAAAGAATCTTTTTTCTCCTCTCAAAAACCTCTGAACACTTATGATAATATATTATGTATTTGATGAACAGCTTGATTGTGTCTATAAGGGCATTATATTTAATGAATGTTATTGAAGTCAAGAAACCATAAGTTCAGAAGTGTAACTAAAGCTTCTTCTTGTTTGAATGTTATCCCTGGTGAATGTACTCTTTAATGGCATGAACACGTGCTACTTCTCAACTAGATCCCAAACTTCATTGAGTATTCAGTCTTTAGTAACATCTTCATTATTTTTGGGGTGATGTTCAAGGATAATTCTCTTTTGAATTTTATTCATATGATTCATGCAGATAGTAACACTCACTATATCTCATATATTTGCAAGACACACTTGTGATATTTCTTCTTTTAAGTTGAAGCCTAGACATGGATTAAAGTATACTTATTTTGAGTGTCAATCAATTGTTTGGATTTTTCAGATAATAGTTTTCTGGGTTCCCCCCAGAATCCTGCAGTGGCAGTTGTTGTTCATCTGGGCACCAAGGGAACAAAAATATAGTTCATGGCAAGCAGTAAGAAATTTAACGATGAATGATTTGCCAGGAACTCTCTGGGGGAGATGGGGTAAAATGGATTCTCTAGACCTGTGATTTCCAGCTCACTTGACACTGCATTTCTCCTTTATCCCCATTCAGACTCTACCCTATTCACTAAATACCTTCTAAATTCTTCAGCAAACAAGGCGGGATACTAAAGACAATGAATCCCTTCTGTTAGTCAGCCTGACTAAAGCAGGTTTATCCTGTCTATTCTATGGGCTGGGAGTCCTGTTTGGAGACAGCCTGTGACCATGTGACAGGAGTGTCTTTTAGTGCATGTAGAAGAAAAGTGCAACGTAAAAATTGTGATAATAGCAAGGAAGGGGAAGTATCAAACTCCCCGTTTAATGGAATTCTTTCCAGAGTGTATCACAGCTCTTCTCTCTCTGCATTTAGACTGTGTGTCAGGCCCGTGTCCCTTTGGAGATGTTCATCTTTACCCACCGGGGCTACCTCGCCTTAACAGGACTTACATCTGGGATGTGAAGGCGAGTACAAAGGCAGGACTTGAACTAAAATTTTCTACCCCATGGCTAAGACAGATTGAACCAGGAGGGACATGCCCAGACTCCATTAGCTACAACATCAACAGCTGTATTGATAAGGCCACGGTCAACATTGGCACCTTCTGCAGGAATGGCTCCGTGTCTCGTGTCAAGTTGCTGGGAGGAGTTATCATGTCCCTGCACCTCCCGTGGCACTCACTTCTCACCACCTCAGGCTTCAACATAGCCAACAGGGCTTCCATAAAACGTGAGTATGGAGTACTGCAACAGCCTCCTGCAGATTGCAGCAAAACTTACTTCAACCTTTCTTCACAGTTAACCTTCCAGTTTTGGTGCTGCTATCCCAAACTCCCTTCCACTTCATATTTTCTGGAAACTATTGTTGTATGATTTTTAGTTTGCTTAGATGGTGCTCTTCTGGAGTCAAAATATCCTAGTTTGGTTGATTGTTAATTATGAAAACTGTTCTGTTGCTGGTTTTGGTGCACATTAATAATTTTAAATCTCTTTAAACTTCCTAAAACTTAAGCATACCTGCTTTCTTAGTGTTGTGTGTTTTCAGCTAGATGAGACTAGGTTGTATAATTAGAATGAGCCAGAGAGTTTTTTGCTGGTTGCAGTGTGTAGTTGGGCTTGTTTATTTTTAAAAAAAAGCTTCTTTAATTTCTGGAGCCTCAAACCGATGCCTCTCTTCAAGAGAGGAGTGTGGGAAAAGGGAAGCAGTGCCTGGGAGGCACATGAGGCTGGTTAAATACATTTATCTGTTTCAACCTGCACAGTAACATACACTGTTGTGTAATAATCTTCCTAAAATACCTGGAATATTATACAGCAATCAGTGGGTTTCTTTGTGATCTCATGACAAATCTTGCTCTGTACTTGAATTCTAGTGTTTTTGCTATCAGTTATAAAAGAGACCTAGTCCAGGTTCGAGCTTCTGGAACATGAGTGTTTTGTAATTCCTGGCACTCCTCACAGCTGCACGTCATCACTGGAGCCCTGGAGTGAGACCATAATCTCTATGTACCCAACTTCACACTGCCAAGAGTCATCCCAGGATAAAGTGTCTTACGCAGCCTGCACAGTTCACATTTGTGTTTTATTGTGCCTATTTGAGGCTCTTTGCTGGTGTGCTTTTGTTAGACTTAAGAGGTTTTTGTAAAGAGAGCTACATGCTGCTATAAAAGCTTGCCTCTTTTGTTTCCCAAAACCCAGTGAAGCAGAAGCAGTTATCAGGTTGCGTGTTTGCTCTTGCAAAGCCAGGCGTAGGAATTATGATCTCGCCTTTCCCAATAATAAAGGCTTGTCTGTCCGTGTTCTTGAAAGGCTAACCTGCTTAACTGAAAATGCAGTATTAATATATTCCTTTTCTGTAATTGAAGGCAAAAGAATCAACTCAAGTGTATGTTTTAGTCTGAGCGTTTTGTAATAACCTAACCTGTAGATGGAGTGGGTAATCTCACTGTCAAAATGAAAAGACCCTGCTTCTGGAGTGCTGGATATGCCAGTGTGTCTTCAGTAACTGGAACTTGTTTTCTATGTTGTGGTTCCCTCCCTGTTTTAGGGTTATGCATTATTGAATCCACTTTGAAGGGGGAGTCTTCAATCACCCTGATGTCCCCTAACTACCCGCTGGGCTTTCCAGAAGACGAGCTCATGACATGGCAGTTTGTGATTCCTTCCAACATGAGAGCAAGCGTGTTCTTCCACAACTATAGCCTCTCCAACTGTGAAAGGAAGGAGGAGAGGGTGGAGTACTACATCCCGGGTTCCCCCAGCAACCCAGAGGTGTTCAAGCTGAGTGACAGCCAGCCTGCCAATATTGCTGGCAGTTTCAACATGTCCCTGCAGGGCTGTGATCAGGATGCCCAGAACCCGGGCGTCCTTCGCCTGCTCTTCCAAGTCGTCGTTCAGCCCCCGCAGGTTGATGAGAGTAAGTACCTGCCTGCCCCTTTTGTTGCTTTTACTTACAGATATCTGGACTGAGCACCACAAGGGAGAGAAATACTCTTTTGTCTTTGGTCTCTCTCTGAGTTTAAGGAGGTTGCCAAGCAGCACTGAGGCCTGTTTTACTGCCCTACCACTGGCCACCAGTAGAGCAAGGCGAGCAGCCATGCTGAAATTTGCAATTTGCCGTGGAGTATTAAGGGCTGTTGGGTTTTTTGCACCGTAACTTATAAATGGAGACTCCTTTCCAGCACCTGAATCATGTAATTGAAAACTGCCTTTAACAGTTTTGCTTTCAGACATAAGACTCTACATTTTAAAGATCATTCTTAAAATGTGAGCCCAGTTTTCTGCTCCCTACGTGAGCAGTTGCACTTAACAAGGTGAAACCCGCTGTCACAGTAGGTAGCAAGATCTGTGGCATTAACTGGTGAAATGAGAGGTGTAAAATTGTCTCCGTATTACTAATAGCATCAATATGCATCTTTCCTTCCTTTCTTCCTTCCTTTTGAGTTTTATTTTACTTCCTAGAGAAGGTTGAACAAGTGTGAAGAAGTCACATTAAACACAAAAGTTTTCCACTAATATTAAAAGATAATAAAAAGATAATTAAAAGATAATAAAAGATATTCCACTAATAATATCCCCTACATATTTGGATGTTCTTCACATTTCTTTCTCTACGCTGAGAAAATAATTTTTTTGTTTGGTTGGGTTTTTTTTGTTTTCTAGCCCAAAATTCAGATTGGTTTAGCACAATGACTTGTAATACCAGAGCATTTCTCTAAAAACAGAAATAAAAGGCCTGTCTAGGTAATGAGACATGGAGTTAGTGATTTAGCCTCTGACTTCGCAGCTCTGACCTCAGTTCAAGGTGGAGGTTAATAATCAAGGTTCACTCACTGCAGGAGAGCAGGTGGAGGAAAGTCCACCCTTGGCTGCCACTGTGTCAGGAGCTACTTAGAGGCTTTCTAAGTAATTTTAGAGAGAATAAGGTTTGAATGGCTTGTGCCCTGAAGTCACATATCCAAAAAGGATCTGTAGCATCTCACAGTTACAAGTCTTTGTTCTTTGTCTGTCTAGTCTGGCTCCGTTTATGAACAGCAAATCCCCACAGAATTGTTGTTAACAAAAATTTGCTTACATTTATTGTGTGTTGCATCTTGGAAGCTAGACAGAATGAAAACATTATATTCAGTTAATCAGCCTTATCTCCCTTCTACTTTGGAAAGCAGAGAGAATTTTAATATATTTATGGCCACTAGACAAGACGATAATCACGTAAAAAATTAAAAACAGGTTGTCATTCTGTGAATGAAATGCAAGTAATAAACCACTTGGATTTAAGAGACAACAGTGGTTTCTCTAGGGATTTTATAGAATTTCATGATTGATTTTGTAGTTATGCAAGTTCCATCAAAGATTCAAATTCAGCCCTCAGGTTGCCAACTGCAACATTGCTCTTATTAAAAATGCATTGGTATCTGCATATTCTCAAAGCTTCCCAAACATTTGGGTATTCCACAGCTGTGGTGCTTGTCATTAAATAAGAAGAAACCATAGCTCTTTCCAGTCACAATAACTTCTTGATCTAACTCTTCCTGTGTTTAGCTGCTGCAGGAAAAAACATTCTGAAAAATGATAACCTTGTGGTAGGAGTCCCAGGTTATGTGCTTAGTTGTGCCAATGATTTGGATAATTGCATTTGACCACTTGCCTTTTTGTGTGCCTGATTTCCCACACAAGAGAAAGCTATTTTATTCACCTTTTGTGTAGGACTTTGAGGTCTGTAGCTAAAGCTAAAACCAGAAAATGAAGAGTAGTAATAGAGTATGTGTGTGTATGTGTGTATGTAGGTACACAGCTTTTTCCCCCGTCCTTTGTAGAATCATTGAATTCTACAATGGGTTTGGGTTGGAAAGAACCTTAAAGATCATCCAGTTCCAGACTGCCCTGCCATGGGCAGGGGCACCTTCCACTAGACCACCTTGCTTTCTTTGACATCAGAGAGGTGCCTCATTAACAGCACCAGGATGTTGTGTGGATCCAAAAATCTATCTTTCCACATGAAATTCCACTTGCATTTTTTTCTCTTTCCTTTTATTTTCTCCTTCCAGATGTTCCAAGTATTTGCTGTAACAGCTGCTCATATAATGGGGTGAGAAGAGGCAAAGGAAGTTCTGCTTCACACCGTGCTTCTTGCCTGTGATTGCTCTGGGGTGTTTTTCGTTGCAGATGTCACCCATTTGGTCGATCTGAGCAAAGAGAAGAACATGACTGTGACAATACACTTGGAAGGGTGGCCCAGCCAGATTGCCCTCATGTCTGAACCCATATGCCTGATCTGCAAAGATCCTCGCACCTGCGACCGTGTCTTGACTTTAGCCTCTGGTGCTGTCTACAGGATCTCGTTTCTGTGCAAGGACCTGTCCCGGCTGAGGATCACGGCTGAAAAAGGCATCGGTATTACAAAAGTGCCTTAATGCTGTTTCTTAGGGAATGCTTTTGCATGTTTTTCCCCAGGGGTCAGCCAAACCTTCTCCCTCACTTTGGCTTTAAATGGATTTATGTTGGAAACCAGGTGTTGGCCAGCTGGGAGATGGGTGCAGTGAATCTGGAGGTGACCTTGTTCAGTACATCATTCTACCTTTAAGAACAGAAACCGCATTGCTATTCCTAGAAGGGAAGAGATAGAAGTCACCTAAGAATCTTCTCACTGCAGGTTATGGAAACGGAGCCAGAGAGCCATCAATCTGCTCATGAAAATGCAGGAACAAGGTTGTCATCAGGAGTGCATCTTGTGCTGCTTGTGTGTCCCCTTGATGTAGGACTTTCCCAAATGCTTTCAACTAAGGGTAGAAAAGAAATTTAAAGTATCCGTACCTTGACTAGTCTGCAACAGTGTCCCAGTCAGCAGGTATATATTGAGTGAGGGACTTTGAAATATGTTTCTGTTTGTTTCTTTGGTGTCCTGCTCCTGTAAAATGAAACTCTTTAAATACAAACAATGCACGTTTGGGTAAAGGTTACTAAGAGAGGATATTTTCTTAGGTAGATGCTTATCTGGGTCTGTAATGCAAACCTGACAGTACTCCACGTGTGCCTAGGTATTTCCCCTGCAAGAAATACCCAACCCTTGGGATTTTGTTTTTGTTTTTGCAGGCTGTATGGATATTCGTTGGTGTCAGAGGAAGATCTATTCCCTTTCAGTGCCCAGGGCTATTACCCGATTGCCAATTCAACTGCATAAGTTTATTTGGAAGATCTTGGCTACCGATCTGATCAACGTAGAAATTACGTCTCCGTCCTTGAAACTTCAGCAGCACCTTGAAACTTCAGAGCAGAGGTGCAACACGAGCTACAGTTACGGCATTGTTAGTGCCACCCCGGAGACCGAGCTCAATGTTGGTGTATTCTGTCCTGGTGGATCTATTGAAAAGATTCAGATGAGGAATAATATCACCATATCCTTAAAAACATTTGGTAAAGGACTCATCAATGAGTCTACCCCTCAGGATCTGAAAATGTCTTTTGTGCCACATATTAAAGGTAAGGTAGTGGACTTTATACTACTTTGTTGTACAGTGATAGATCTCTCAATAGGCTTATTAAAGTACATATGGATAAACAGAAATTAAGAGTTCAATTCTTTAGCAGTGGCTCTAGGACTAGACTCTAGAGTCAGTCTTTATCTGAACCAGTGATGTGGTTTATTTCGGCCAGAGAGAAGGAGCTTTGTATTCCAGGTAGTGGATAGTTGATTGTGGGAAATTCTGCAGGTATGTCTGTGTTTATTGTGATAACACTGATGTGGGAAAGGATAATAATTATCAAAACTAAGTTTTCTTCTTTCCCTTTGCTGCAGATGAGTGCACATTCACTGTGAGTCCAAATCCAAAAGCTAAAGTTTACTTGCAGACTCCCAACTGGTCTCATGGTTTACCTCCTTACGTTTCCATATCCTGGTTCATCGTTGTGCCCAGCAAGCAAACTGCCCGCCTCGGGTTCTCCAACGACCGCATGGGCATTGCCTGTGAGACGGGCCGTGCCTACGTCAACATAAAGGAGGAGACTCTGGGAGCAGAGGAGACCGTGCGCCGCGAGGACGAGCTCCTGCCCCAGCCCCGAAATATGCATCACAACTTCTGGGTGAACATCTCCAACTGTAAACCTGTGGATAAGACCCAGCTGGCCTTGCAGTTCTGGGTAACTTTTGCTGACAAGCAGATAGGTGAGTCCTGTAAGGTTGTGGCGGTTTGTTTTCTGCTTGTTTCCTTGCTTTCCCTTGGGGTAACAGTAGGGGATGGTGGTCCTCCTTGGATGTGGGCAGTTCGTGAGATTCCTGCCTTTGAAAATGTCTGTCCCTCAAAAACTTCCGAGAGTTTCAGCTGGGGAGGAGGAGGGGTTTTAATGTTGTATGGTTTTTTGGGGAGTGGGAGGTGTGTTTCTGAGTTTTCTTTCATTAACACAAGCAATTGCAGGGATAAGGGGTAGTGAGACTAGATTTCATTTAAAAAAAAAAAATTAATTTAGATTTTTTAATTGGAGATAACAGACAGAATGTATAATAAGATCAAGTGATGTTTTTCCCTTCCAGGGTCACAGACCTGGTGAACAACTTGGGATTTGATTATGCAAACTTATTCATCCAAGTAGTCCTCACTTTGTGTTAACAGTTCAATTAGTCTCAGTGTTCACATGAGCAAGAAATCCTCCCTAGGACAGGTCTGACCATTTAATGGAGATTGGGCCCTGACTGCTAGCAGCAAATTCTGCGTTCTTGTTCTCTTTCATCTCCCTGAAACATAAACAGTTTTTAAAAAAAAGATGAGGGGGCATTTTTAGGGTAGGCTTTGCTTATGTAAATTTGCTTCACATTTGCACTTTCTAATTTTTTGATCTTTTTTTTCCCCTTTTTTAGTGTATACTTCTTTTAAAGCATGAAGCATTTTTCTTTGCTCATGCTTAGACTTTCCTAATAAATTTTATGACTCGTAGATAACCCCAGGTCAACACAACTTGTGTATTTCAGAGGAAAGGGTGGTTTTGAGGGGAAGCTGTGGAAATGTCACTATTTCTTCTTTTGAGTCTTTCTCTTGTTTCTTTCTGTGCTTTTGTCTCTTCCTTGCCTATTCAGCCAGAGATGTGTGAGGTGCTGTGGGTAAGTTTAGCAGTGCATGAGCTGTATCAAATTCTTTGAGGTGGGTGGGTTGGTTGGTTGATTTGGTTGTGCTCCACTGCCAGTAGTGAGAATTTGTTGTTGCTTGGCCTCCAATCTCCTGGAAATGGCTTGTGTTGCCCTGTGGTGAGCATGGTTTGGGAACTCCTGCTCTGCAGGCAGCTGCTATGCTTAGAAGCTCTTGAAGGGGTTCAAACCCAGACAGATTTCAGGAGAAAGCTCGGTGTTCTTTCTTCTGCTCAATGTTCTTGTTCCTTGTCTGTTTGCAGACCTTGGAATCATACTTGCTGTGGTGGCTGGTGCTGGAGTTCTCATGGCGATTGGACTGACTGTGTGCTGTGTTAAGAAGAAGTAAGTTCATAATTTGGCATGTGTAACTTAGTTCAAGAAGGCTTTTTGGGAGAGCTGCTGGGCCCTCTGTTTCACGTGTTGACACAGATCCCTTGAACCAGGGTCTAAAGCATGAGGTCTGTAGTGTGACCCCCAGGAATGCTTCTTTACTCTAAATTGACTGACTGTAAGAACAGAGCAGTCACATTACTTCAACCTGCAGAGCAGTGCTTACCTTGGCCTTAAGTGCAGGCTTTTGGCTGTACTGTGAGTCAGGTTTTGATTGGACCTCCTCAGCAGTCCCTGCCACATGAAATCCCAATGAATGTGGCTGGTGCATGCATGACTCTACTCAAGTCTTTGTTCAAACAAGCTGTGAACTCACACAGATACACTACGAGCTTTCTTTCATCCACACAACCTCCAGCAGCTCTTGGAGTCTGCACATCAAGTGGGAGCATTTTTCTCTGAGATGAGCCCTTGGGGAGAGAAGTGGGTTGTGCAAAGCTTACATGCATGGCATTACTCATACGAGCAGAGTCTGAAGGCACTGATAGCCTGGGCTCTCTGACACGTGTATGCTCAGCGCTGTCAGGGTGGTTGGGTCCTGAAGCTGTAGAGCTGGAATGAATTTATGCTGTATGGTGACTAGTGCAGTTGGGAGCACATTTTCCTGCCGCACAGGAAAGACTTTACAAATACAGGCTTAAAAGTCTTCAGTTCAGCCTTTGTTCTTTCCAATTTAGGGACAGTCACCCAGGAAAGCATAACTAAAAAAAGTTCATTTGGCTTTCATTTTGACCCACTATCTTGTCTTCAGTAACACTCAGCCTTGTTTTGGTCTCTGGGACTTATTAAAGCCAGTGGATGTTGTGGGATTCGGTACAGTGCACAGCTAGGACCCCAGTGCTTAGGAGACCCTTGGAGTTAATCTTACAAACTTCAGGATCAGCAGAGCAGCAGCGGGTAACCAAATAGTGTGAAGTTATTTTCTGCTCTGTTAAAAAAGCATGTCTAGTCTCAAGAGTTATTTTTCCCAAAATTGTGAGTAAAGCCTTTAATCCAGGTAGGCTGCCTGACACCGTGTGGCTGGGATGAGTGAACAGAAGCTGTTGTTATTGAGTTCCGGCACACCAAACATGTTGTTTTTGACCTGTTAACAATTTCAACTCTGTAACAGGAAGAAGAAAACCCAGAATCCCATGGTGGGAGTGTACAATGCAAATGTGAATACCCAGATGCCTGGAAAAAAAGGCTTATTTGGGAAAGGGAGGCAAAACAATGAGTCTCATGTCTATGCAGTTATTGATGATGCTGTGGTCTATGGACACTTGCTGAAGGAGTCCAATGGCTCAGTTGCTCCAGAAGTTGATGTGTACCGGCCTTTTGATGGACCCATTGGTAGCTTGCCACCTTCTCCACCTCCATTCTCCTTCAGAAAAGACATTAAACGCTCTTCTAACACCGAGGAGGAACCTCCACCCCTGACGGACACAGACCAAGACACTTACACATTTGCTCATCAGAAATCAGGGCAATCAAAGGACAATGGAGATGCAAATGAAAAGGATAAGGGAGATACAAGCGTGCCCTTGCTGGAGAATAAGGAACAGGATGGTTTAGTGGAGTAATTTTATGCCAGGTATAGCAGTTTCCTGTGGAAACACAGGTGTAAGGACAGTGGCCTAGGAGAAAAACATACTGAAGAGGAATGTTATTTTTAAATATGTTTTTATGTTGTTTTGTTTCGTGTGTTTTCAGGTTTTTTTTGTCTTTTTTTTTTTTAACTTCAGCTGTTGATAGCTTTCAGTTTTAAAGTGAACACCTAGCAAACTCAATACCAGTCAGGACTCTCCAGGACTGGTTGTGAAACAGGTGCCAAAGGTATGCTTCTGCTTTTTACTATAAAGGCATCAGGAAAGTTAATTCCTAGCCACCAGCTTAAAACTGTGGCCATTGATAGTGGGGAGAGTGTTCTGTCCAGTATTCCCTCCTCTCACAAGCCATTATTTGTCTGAGTGTTGGTTGGTGACTCCTAGAAGATGCAGACTGCATCACTGTCTCAAGGCAGCTCCAGGTTGCACGTGTCTTAGCAATCTGCTAATATCTGACCAAAGGTGGGGACACTGTCCTTTCCATCACTTGCAGCTTGAAAATCCATCATATTTAGCCTGCCAGTGGCTATGTGAGTGTAGTGAAAGACCAAGTATGCTACCTAGAAGAGCTCTGTGCCTGTAAATCAGTGTGATCACTTGAGCTTGGGCCCTTCTCCTTCAGAAGATAAGTTACGGGTTTTCTCTGGTTTTTGACTGATGTTATATTTGGATTGCACCATGTGAGCTTACACCAAAGACTATTTTCTTTGCTCTTTTACAAAAACAGTTTCAAAAGTCTGAACCAATTTGTGCTTCTATTCAGGTGCCTGTGACATTCACATTTTACTAATACCTTGCACTTTTGGTTCAAGTGAGAGTAAGGATTCAATAAAGAAATAATGATGTGGTTGTTCAGCTGTTTAGTAGTGCTTTTCACTTCACATGTTACTGAGGTTTAAAATACAGGGTAAAGAAAATTGTTTCCAGTAGCTGGTGTCTCTTAAATGGCGAAGAATGAACCCATAAGAAAAAGCCTAGATGTTTTAAATTTTTTGTGTGTATCAGTCCGAATTTAGCAACCATGTTGTTATGATGGTGGGGACAGTCTTTAACTTCTGGCAGAACTTAACACTTCAGTTGTCTAGATGCCCCTGAAAGGCATCTCTTGAAATCGGGGGAATAATAGGTCTCATTTTAAGTGCTGTAGTTAGCATGCCCCCCAGTTTCTGTGCCTTTTGCAACACGAGGGTCAGATCCTTGTGGGTACATGAATGAAGTTGCCTTTTATATACAAACATCTGTCTTGTCCAGGTGTGCAGTTTACTGAGGATGTTTGTAATTTTATGTGCAGCACTAGACTCAATGACTGGAGAATTTCTCTCCAAATATCTTGCCATGACTGTTTCTTGCCTAGTGATACACAGAGGTGACGTGAAACTTTTAGACAAGTGTTGCATGCAGTAATGTTAAACATATAATAATATTTAAGATGAAACTGTCTTTATTAGAAACCTTACTGTTTACGTTCAGTAAAAATGTGGATTTCTTCCTGTATTAAATATGCTTGCATTGCTCACTGACTATTTATTTGGTCAAGTGTTTGTATTTAACAGTGTGTACCATTATACTGCTTGGTCCACTAGAAGATTCAGTAAAAAGTCATACCTGACACAGTTTTCTGTAGCATACATCAAAACACATGCCAGCTGAAAGTGCCTTTTAGTTGTTCCAGGTATCTTCCTGCTCATTTTTATCACTTTCAATACAGAAACGTGTATTCCTCGATCTCTGGCTACTCACTGGGATCACATATTTCAAAGTGTACTGGATCATTTTGATGTCATTTGAGAACTTCAAAAGATTTCTGCAATACTGGTATCAGTTTTTCTCAGGTAACTGAATTGCCAAAAACGTTTTCTATCAGAGTAGTCCAGTTGTGCATTCGTCTGGTCAATGTTCCTCATTTCTGTTTTATTGAAAAGTAATAAGAAGTCTGTAAAAGAAATCCAAGGCTTTCTCATCCCTCTAGCTCAATTTCTGCAGTTCATTAGATGAAATTTTTAGTTTATGTTCCTTTTAACCAACTGAAGAAAACATAAGGGAGGTTGGGCTTTTGTTCACCTCTTGATCCTTGAGAATATGATTCTTGTTGACTGATACTTTTATGTGTTTTATTTTAACTCAGCTTTTCATGTGGCAATATAAACCTTAGTTTACAGATGTCTCCAGTCTAAGGTTGACTTTCACTGTGCTTATTTGGTATGTTTAAAGAAAGAGTTCAGGCACAGATTTCAGTTTGCTTTACATTAAGAGAAAGTTGTGACTTAATTTTTTTTTTAATAAATAAATTATAATGCTACTGCCAACTGGACTAAGTAATGTATCTCCTTTGTGTGTGTGTGTGAACTCAGGCTGAAGTACTTTGATGTCTGCCTGTTGGTGGCTATGCCATCACCCTAGACAATAGAAAGGGGTTTCTAGGGAACGTGGTTTCCTGGGATAAGAAACTGCTCTCTGTGCATGTCCTTATTCTTGTGTAGCCACTGATATGCTGTTAATGACTGTTTTTAAAGGCACGTGTTCAGATCATTGAGGAGTAGGGTTGTAAAATATTTCTGGATTTCATATAAAAATAAGCAGTTCAGCGGCTTCTCAGTAGGGTCGAGATGTTTGTAATTTATTCATGTCCAACTGACACATACAATTGAATTCAAAATTGATTTGTTTTCAGGGATAATAGCACGTTTTATGAACAGTCCTTCAGCCCAGCAGTGACCCTTATGAAAACGCGTGAAGCCCATTTTGTTCTAAATATAAGTTCATGGAATCAGTACATACCAATTGCTCTTTTGCTTTTTATTATTTATTGATTTATTTATTTTGGGGCAAGTTTAATACACATAGAAAATGATGTTTGCAACCCTTGCTACCAAGGATCTCAGTAATTGCTGGGGATGGATCCTAGGCTTAATTAATGAGATTTTCTCTTGGAAGGCATGGGAAACGCAGCAAGAATCGTCCAGTCCCTAGGCCCTCTCCAAAAACTGCCACTTAATACAAATGTAAATGCAAGTGCTTATCATTTGTATCTTTACTGCAATTGTGGCATCCTGGAGTAATTCCCTGGCAGTGGTCTTCATCTAAAAATGAAAATTTCTAAATCTAATTAGCCATTAATTGAAAGGTGGGGGTCCACAGGAGGACAGCAGTCACCGAACTCCTGACCCAAATGTAATTTGCTTTTGAAGAGCAAAGAGAAGCTCAGGGTTTTGTTGCCTGTCCTAGTTTGGACAAATTTGGAGGAGAATATCCTCTGATAGAAGTCAGGTTGCAACCCCCCCTCCCCCCCAGGTTCGGGAAAAAAAATTTCCTCAAAGGAAAGTGAAAGAGATAACAAACTATTTATTTAACAAACACACAGGAGGGGAATAGTAATGCTAAATAATGAGATCTCTCCCTCTGTGGAGAGAAAACCTGGGAAGATGTCAGAGTTCCTCTGTAGGTGGGGTCTCTCTCCTCCTCAGAGCTGGGTCGGCGAGGGGCCACCCCCCCAGGCCTCCGGGAAAATTCTCCTGATGTGTTCAGATGTTGTTGAAACAGTCCAGAAGAGAAGAAAAGAGCAAAAAAACCCAAAAATCCTAGGAAAATGAAATTCAACCCTCCGTCTCTCGCTGGGAGAAAAAAGAGCCGAAAAAAACCCAAGAGATACACGGAGCGTATCTCCGTGTCCTTGAAACAACTGCTTTGAAATGTTTTTTTGTTTTCTGTCCTTCTCAGGCTCAGTTTAAAGACACAGAAAAGATTGGTGGGCATAGGGTAGCGATAGGGGATACACATTATAAAGTCACCGCAAGACATTGCCGGAACTAGCAAAGCTGAAAAGATATCTCTTGCGGCTTGGGCTTGAATTTGTAAGGTTTGGACAATCCTGAGCTATCAAAATACTCAGTATTTTTTTTATTTTTAAGCATGCTTGTGAATAGTCTAGTTAAATTTGCAGACAGATCAAAAGCCAAGTTACTATTTTGTTGCATTACAGCAAAATCTGTAGAGCACCAGTAGGAATTGAGCAAGTAATTTTTATTGTTGACACCAGACTAACAGTGAGACTTCAACCCCTTGACCCTAGGGAGGGAAAAAAATCATGTTACTCTGAAGAAACGACCCTGGGATACCTGTGAGTGTGACAGAGAATACATTTATTTAAGTCTGTGAATGTTTTGGGGGGAGCAAGGAGAGAGCAAAACACCAGATATCACTCATCCATGTGCACATCTTCACCAGCTAGCATCTAACTGCGACTGTGATATACACAAAGGTGGGAGCAAATCTGCCTCCCCAAAACCTTTGTACCTGGAAACAAAAACAAACAACAAAAAAAAGTGGAGGATATATTTCTTGAGTATAAATGGCTTTCTACATCCAGCTTAGTGATCGTCTTTGAAACTGAGGAATTGTGGCGTGGAGAACTGATCCAGCCTGGAGGAAGGAACAGTCCTTTTACAAGGACTTTGAAACAACATGCCAGAAGTTTCTTCGACCTAAATGAAGCATGGCAAATTGTTTCAATTAGCAACACTTAACACATAAAAGGTGTTTTTTGAGGTTTGGGCTGCGTGCATTTCTTGTCTTAAAGAATTGCTACACTGCTGCACACAAACCGGGCTTTATGCTTCTGGGTAAGATGAATCTTCAAAGATCCAAGGAACTGCTTTGTTCCTTGCTCCATTTGTGAGTGCATTCTGTATATAGGCATGTACAGTTACCCTGGTACAACTGCTGCCGTCGCTCACAGCTGTAGAATGAGTGCCATGATGCATCCTGTCAAAGATACTCCAACAGAGCAGCGCTCTCTCAGCACACAGCACTTTTTTTAGAAATGAGGCTAGAAAAAATGACCTCACTTTCTGTAAAGTGCTTTCTCGGAAGAAAGTGAGAGAAAATGTTTTGGCAGTATCCTGTCATTTTTGTAACAGAACTATTTTATTTTTTTCTAGCTGGAGATTATTTGATTTGAGAAAGTATTATTTAGAATCGACTAAATGTTTCATGCTAAGTATGTGCTCCCCTTTTTCTTTATTTATTAATTTTTAATAATTTTTAAAATTATTTTTCATTTGAAATTGCATGTATTTTATATTCAGTTTTCTTTAATATTTATTTAATTGATTTCATGTATTTTAAATTTTATTTTTATTTTAGTTGTTGGTTGCCATTTATTTTGGAGGCTGCAACCTTCGGTGGGCTGGTTTGGGTAAATATGGAGAGAGGTGAGGGGGCACTTCCCTTTCACCTCATTAAATTAAATGGAGGCAGGCTTGTGTTTTCCTCTTCCTCAAGAGCCCTGGGAATGGTTTTGCCTGAAGGGGGTATAACCTTTGCCAGTTGCCATGATGGGAAGAATATCCCATACTGGTCTTTGCCTTAAGGGCTAAAATATGGCAGACAGAGCCCATAGGGACACTTCCCTTCATACGCTATACGTTTCCTTTTGAAGCAGCTACTAATTACATGTGTAAATCTAGTTTTCTGCGCAGAAGAACCTGTCCTTAAATGAGATTCACCACTTGGTCTCAGGAGTGAACTGCAGGCTCTTAAACCAAATTGTTTCAGCATCTGCTTCAAATTCATCACCGCAAATGCTTTTTATTTAAAAGGTGCCCTGTGGATTTTTAAAATAAAGGAGAAGCAAACCAGTGGTGTGTTTTTCCTCTCAAAATGCTACTTTTATTTAATTGCTGGCTTCTGGAAAAAGTAACCCAGGAACAAATGAACAGAGGTGTTGTTTTGTAATACAGGGTTAACTACAAAGGGAAAAAAACCCTACTGCTCTACAGTTTAAGCTGCTAAGTAGAGTTTTGCTCATAATAAGTTCTGCATATGCACTTTGGGGCACGACAGCCTGAAGCTTTCAGCTTTGAAGACCTGGACATCCACTGGCAGCTTCTCCTGAGGCAGAAACTCTCAGAGTTAGGCTACTTGCAAAAACGTCCCTGCTCCTGATTTCCTCAGAAATGAGGGCTTTAAAGAAAAATGCAGTGATAAATATTTTTGTCTAAGAGTTATCATTTTAGTAAGGTGCAGGCTCAACAGCTGGAATCTTTATAGATTCCACACTTGCGTAGTAAATTAAAACTGTTCTACTTTCTGCCAAATCAAACCTGTTTAAATACTTGTTAATTCCTTTCACAGCTGAATGCTTTACCCATTCAAAAGCTTATAAACAGTTAATAGGTTTTCCCATCATTTCCTTAAGTTAATGAGAGTTTATTTAACAAGGAGCAAACCCTAAAAAGTAACCAAAGGCCTAATAAAATATTCTAGTATGATTGTTTGGTGAACATTTTACAGGTTAACCTTTCAGACCAGTAAAAAGAAAAGGCAGCATGCAATTAGATCTTCCTCTTTAATTTCTCTTCTTTCGGCTATTGAAGAACAAATTTCTAAGTATCTTAAACCAGCCCAGCAAGGCATATGGGCTCAAGCATGTGTCTAGTATCCCAGATGACAATAGTTTTCCTTGCTAGTCAAACATCTTAGGAAAATGGGCAATTGACTATATACCTATGTATTCTGAAATTTTGTGTATTTGGCTGGTCAGCTCTGCGGGTCAAACTCTCTCATGTTCTTAGGTTTTTATAGTTTTAACTCATCTGGGTTAAAGGACAAGATACAGCTTCAGCTGGAAGGAGTTGATGAATTTCTGTAAGAGTGATTCCCAGTACAGCTTGTGGACGATGTTTAAGGAATCTGTGCCCAGGTTATGGCTGGGAAAGTAGCGCTTCTGGACCTAAGACAGCTCAGGCTCCAGAGGTTGAACCATGCATCAATGAAGGTGTTCCAAACACCACTGAAAGATGGAGTTTTGTCATCACCCTCCCTTCTTTTCCTGCTGTTGTCTTGTCTGCCTTTCTCCCCACACTCGCAGTCAGCGAAGTTCAAGATAGACCTCTCCAGAAACTGATTTTTTTGGTGAATGTTCTCTCAGTGTTAGTGTGAAATACTTATAAACCTCTGTCTACAACGTATTTCTTGCTCTCGCCTCACCTGAACCTGCCTGGAATGCAGCAAAGCTGCTGTGTGAAGTTTGCTACAGCAAGGTCCCCAGGTTTCGCCACAGAGCAGCCACAAAGCTGCTTCAGCGCTGAATGAAGTGGCAGTACTTGAAGTAATTGACATCTCAAGTAGCTGGAGAGGTACTTGGGAAAACATTAATATATGTAGGAAAAACTCAAATTAGTCTGGAAAGTACTGCTTCTCTTGACATGAATGACCTCTTGTATAAGTAACACCTCATTCGACACCAAGTTAGGTGGAAGGGTGCAGAACAAGAACCCAGGTCCATGGATGGTGCAATGAATTGTATCTCTACCAGTAACCTTTTTCCGAGATGCTTTTTTAACCTTTTTACAATCTGTACTTGCTTCACTAACACTGACTGTAGTAAAAACATCTCCACCAACTCGCACTGTGCTTTAGGTGATGCAATGGTCGTGGCTTGGTGGCTTTCTGACACTGAGGAGGAAAACAAAGGGGAGACATTCCCCTTCCTGCCACCTCGAAGTAGAAAAAGATGATGAGAATAATGCATCCCTTCACTCTCGAAGGCTCAGATATTGATTTTCATTTTAATCATTAGGCTGAAATTTAGGGCTTATCCTGAGGGTAGAGATTTTTCCTATACGTTTCCTTTTGGGGTGATTCCACCTCATTCTGATATATCTTAATTTCCTGATTTTAAGGTCCAGAGCTTTACAGCCATAACATCTCTTACTTTTTACCCAAACTGAATGCAACTTCAAATCCCTGTCTCTGGAGCTATCAACTTTAATCCCCAAGGAGTGTGAGTTCAGGGCATTGGGAAAGGGCAAGGAGAGCAGGAAGGGAGTGGTGTCGATGGCCCTGCAGGGAAGGTGAGAGGATGATGACGACAAGGCAATATCGCTACTGTGAGCTCTGCCTCACCTGATGCAGCCAGCTCCTGAGACTCAAGACCAAGATTTTCTAGGCACCTCCAGGGTGATCCCAGCTCTCTCATTAGCATATGAATCAAAAGCTGAATTTTTGCTTTGCTCTCTGCACTTTGGCCTTCAGGGCTGTCTGCTCTCCTTTTTTGATGGACATTTATCACCTAATCAAAGTCATGAGGTGGTTTTGTATCTGGCTGTGAACACTACCTACGTCTGTAGTTTCAGCAGGCTTAAAAAAAAGCTACTCATATAGGCTGGCAAACAATTCCTATGAGTGTTTAAAGGAAGGCAAAGTTCTCAGTAATGATGATTTCTGGCAGTTTTCAAGCTTTCCATATTTTATCTGTAAGGTGTTTTTTTCCCCTAGTACTGTGCTTTCAGGATTGTTTACCTCTCTTCAGCGATACACTACAACTACTTGCTGTGTTTGCATTCTTTTCTGGTGCATACATTTTAATTTAGGAACAAACCACACTAATTGTTGTTAGTCTTTTTTGAAAGCAGGTTCTGTTTCCAGGCTGTGTATAAAACTTGTTGGTCACTCGCTGTAGGTACACAGCACCCCACCCACACAGCTCCTTCCAAGTCCTCACTCTTCAATGGAACCAATTGTTTAACCTTGTTTATAATTGCTGGAGTGTTTCCTAAAATTTGACTGGTTTAAGGTCTCTTGGGGGTTTGGCTTTCTGCTCTGATGTATTGTAGAACAAACTGTGAGAGCCTACCTCGATAAATGTGTGTTGCAGCACCTGTGTGCTGGTGCTCGGGCAGGTGGGACCTGTGCCATTGCCCATCTCCTGGGGTTTGGATCCCCATGTCAGCATGGCTTGACACTCAGGGGCTTTGGATCAAAGCCTTCCCAATGACAGGGCAATGTCTGCACTGCACGTGAATCCGGGTGAAATTCAAGCTGCCCTTGGACTGTAACCTGCTCTAACAGTAAAGCAGATCTGTCTCTGTGGTTGAGCTGATTCATACCTTCATCTATGCACTCCTCAACTGTGTTTTTGGATTGAACATTAAATATTAAAACATTTATTTCATTTGCTTTTTGGTGATTTGGTGGAGTTTGTTTCCAATTTCCTTTTGGTTGAATAACTAAAGGAAGTTTCAGCTCTTGTCTTCTGATCACACTTGGCAGAGCAGCAAGACCTAGTTAGTATCTAGAGCTCTGGCAGCACTACAGTGTGGAAATCACATCCCACAAGGGTTTGTTTTATTGGCTTTCTTGCTAACCTTTTTCTGTAGGAAGGCTTTTACATGACAGCTCATCCAACAGGTGTCTGAGGTCATCTGTCTGCTCCTGAAATGCCTGTTTTTCTCCTGTGACTGTAGAAGAGGAGTAAGTTATGTAGGTAGGATCCCTTGCTCAGTGGCTGTGATTGCACAGAAGTTGATGGGACCTCTGAAGATCGTGGGATTACACCTCCTGCTCAGAACAAGCTTCCATTGGCCAGGGCCATGTCCAGTCAGGTTTTGAGTATCTCCAAGGGTAGAGGCTCCACAGCCTCTCTCAGCAACCTGTGGTAATCAGGGTCTGAATACCCTCACATAGAAAAAGAGTTCTCTTATCTTCTCTTTAAGCAGAATTTCTTGTATTTCAGTTTGTGCCCATGCCTCTGTCTTCACTACCCTCCCCCATCAAGCATTTAAGATCCCCTGAGCCTTCTCTTCTCCAGGCTGGGCAGTCTCAGCTCTCATTCTCTCCTCACACAACAGCTCCCCAAATCCCTTCTACTTCCCTGCACTCACCACCAGGTCCTTGTCCCTCCTGTACTGGGGAGTCCAAAACTAGACCTGGCACTCTGGATGTGGTCTCACTGTTCCTGAGAAACACAGAAACACGGTAAGCTATTGAATGTCAGAGACCTCACTTTTGGGATCCTTGTTAATGGGCGTGATAGAAATAGAAGTTACTGACACTGCAGTGGGAAACAAAGCTGTCTGTGGGGCATTTCTGCAAAGCAGCAGGAGTTGTAGGTTTTATTTCCCCTCCTGCATTTTCCTTATCAGCTGCAGTGCTTCCCAAACAGTGTTTCCTAAACACAGCTTCTTGAGGAACGTTCTCCATTGCCAGGTTGGCAAGCGCCTTGGGTATTGTGTTCTCTGCCCCAGGCTCAAGGCCAGCTTTCTAACAGGGCTGAGGCAAGAGCAGCCATGTTCTGAGATCAGCAGCTGGCCTCACCTCTTGGCAGCACATCATCTTGGGTTTTTCTTTCCTTCCTGGAGGGATGCTGCAGGCACCTGTGTGCCTTGTGGCTGCTGCCAGCATGGATGGCCCCAGGATCCAGCACAGCAAGACGGGGAGGTCACAGGGAGGTGATGCAGACACTGACCTGTCTGCACAGCACAGGACAGAGTGGAGAGGCTGCCAGTTGTGAGGCTAAAATGGTTGTGATTTGTTTTCAGCTGTATTTGGAACAGTCTCCAGCTGTTACCTTTGGACTCCATCTGGGTGCTTCTATATATAAAAGCAATAAACCATCTTTTTTGTTGTTGTTTTGTTTTGTACACAGTAGCCTGATATCCTCTCTATCTTCTATCCCCAGGGAGTTTATTTTTATGCTCTCCATTAGTTTAGTGACCCCCCCCCCCCAAGCTGGTTTATATTTATGCTCCCAAGGGTGTTCTGGCTTAGCCTTATTTGCTGAGTCTCACAGATCTGTGCTTCTTCCTTGTCCACGGTGGTTTCTGAGATGGAGAAAAGTAACTTTAATTTAGCTTTTTATTTTATTTGTAAAAGGAGAGACTGACAGTGGGCGTCAGTGCTTACACAGGAGCAGGAGCAAACAGTAAAGCCTACAGGAATCAGAAGACTCAGTGGTTCATGGGCAGAGGAGGTCCTTCCCTTTGGAGGTTCATTCTACCAATGGTCTCACTCCACAGCCACAGAGGTGGGAAGTGTGTTCCCCCTGTGTCAGGCAGGAGCAGAGGTGTTGGGGGACTGTTCCTTGCAAAGGATGACAGGGAGAGGGTGCACCAGATGTGGAGAGAACCTCCGGTCTGAGTAACACCCAGGCGGAGCGGACACGCACAAGGAGCAGAGGTGTGGGGTTGGGTTAGGATTACTACCAAGTCCCACAGAAGTGTTCGAAGCTCAAAACAAGCTTTTGGCTCACAACTCCCAAATTCTTACCCACCTTTGCCTACCAAGCCCTTTGACTGAAGTCAAAAGCAACCTGTGAATACTGTGCTGTTCTGGCCCTCCTGCAGAGGGAGACTTTGGAAAGGTATTACCTGTTTTATGGTTAACCATTTCACGCTGAACCATTTGGTCCTTTCTTGGACCTTCAGGCAAAGACCTAGACCAGGTCCTGAACTTTCAGACCAGAGTGAATTGGGCTGGGGGCAATTAGTGGGGTGGGTTAGCGCAGCTCTGTTGAAGTCAGCTGTGGACGACATAGTGCTGGGGGAACTCCTTCTGTAGGCTCACCCAGTAACTTTTATTCTTTTGTTTATATATATAGGTACATTTCATGCTTCATCTTTCCTCTGCTGCGTCACAGAGCCACAAGCAGCTGAGTGGTGCCATCAGTGGCACAAGGTCTTATACAACATCTCCTATTTTTAACAACCTGAGGTTCCTTAGGGATTGCAGGCATCACAATACATTGGTTCAGACATGATCACTTCCACATTTCCTTTTCCTGGGGGAAGAGCTGAGGTTTCATTCCATTAGTCTGCATGCCTTTGGTTGAGACCACACTTTGTGGACAGCGTATGTTCCACTCTGGCTTGAGTGCCAAAGGATTTAATGGAAGATCAAAAAAGTGAGTCCTGTCCTGGCCCCCAGCAGACTGACCATGTGTGCTCGGGACAGTTTCCCTATGGAGGCAGCCAGCGTCCCCTGTTCAATCCCTCCATCCTGGCATTCCCTGTGACCACAAAACACAGGGCTGGACACAAAAAACAACATTGCTGTGGTAAGCAAGGGTGAGGAATCTTCTAGAAATTCCTTCTCTTTGGCTTTTCAAAGGAAATATCTAGTTCATAAAGTACAGTAAGAAGAAGATTGTAAGAATAATATTAAACTTATAAATGTAGCACTGAAACTACAAGGTCAGTTTTGTCATCCTGGATCCAACAAGTACAGCAGGGGCAAAGCCATCCTTCCCAGTGCTCCTCCCAGCTCCAGAAGAGCAAAACATCTGTGAGGAATGGTGCTGGCAGGAGTTTAGCTTTGTGAAAATAGAGAGCAAGAGAGATATGAGTAAGACATCTGCTGAGAGCGACTTGTTATTTTTTAGATTTGACAGATTGACTCCTTCATGTCCTCTCTGGGAATATCCTTTGGCATCCATCTCCATGGCTGTTTTTCAGATTCACACTCCACACAAAGATGGTCCAGCTCCAGCACCCACAACTTCCCCAAAGCTCAGCATTGCCAGGGTCCATGGCTTTCACACTGTTCCTCTTTCATTCCTGGGCTCCCATAAAAGCCCTCTGTTTATTTCTCTGACCACACATTTGTGTCTTAAGACCTTGTGGTTTATGACCAGTCAGGATTAAAGCCAGCAACACTTCCAGCGTTGCTGCTTTGCCTTCATGTGTATCTCAGACCATGGAGGGAACAACTGCCAAAGGAACTAGAGGATTTGTATTGAGACAAGCTGGCTTGTAGGGTGTAACCATGGCCTACAGCAAAGAGTCTTGGAAAACGTCAGGAGCAGGGTCCAAAGTAAAGCTCATTGAAGGGCTGTGCAAAAGAGACCTAATTTCACATGCGGTCCTGCAGATGCTGAAACTTCACAGACTGGTATGAGGCACTGTCTTCTACATGGATGGTCTTCTCTCCTACATGGGACACTGGAGAGGAGGAAGAGAAGGAGAAGGAGGAGGAGGAGGAGGAAGAGAAGGAGAAGGAGGAGGAGGAGGAGGAAGTCATCACCACCTCAGTGGGTGAAGGAGAGGGACTGTTGGTGCTGCTGCAGCTCTGCTCGTTGCGGAGGAGGTGGGAGGCAGCCTGGGAAGGACTGGCTCCATGCTGGGACCTGAGGTGCCACCTCCCACGGCACCACTACTGCTGCCAAACAGGGCTGAGGGAAGGACCTCCCTTCTGGGTTAGCTTGTATTTCAGAATGAAATTTCCCACCAGCAAGGGAGGGGAGGAAGGAAATCTTATTTTCTTATAAAAGGATTCCCTGCCTGTATTCTGTGTATGGGATGTGACTGGGATGATAACAGGGCAGGAGGGGGAGAATCCTATAAAGCACATTACAGGGTGGGAGGCTCTCACTTTCTGCTTTTCCCCTCTGTCTTTGTTATCTCCAGCCCTCAGACAGAACCCTGGAGCTGCTCTGAAGAGAAAGACAAGAAGAAGAAAGCACTCCAATCACACTGACACAACTCCATTCCTTCAGCAAGCTATATAGATATTTTTATTTTATAGTCATTTGAACAGCGGAGAGTTTGGCAGTAATGACAACCTCAGAAGCGTGCACTCTGCATTTGTGTGTTTGTGTGTGTGTGAGTGTGTGTTTCCAGCTTGGCTCAGACTTGATGTCTTCGAAGACCTAACACCATGCTGCTTTTAAACAAAGCAGCAAAGTGGAATCCTGTCCCATGGGCAGGATCCTGTCTTGACACCTCCAACCTGGAAGTGCAGGATGTGTGACCCAAACTGGAGGGGTTATTACCAAGTACTGGACAGCAAAGAACCACTGATACCTTTTAGTCAACAGCCAGCAAAGCTTTGTTAAGCTGCCAGGGTGACCTGCACTTCTTTCCCACCACTGCTGTTTATTTAAGTTTTTTTTTTTTTTTACTTTAAACCTTTTCTCAGTAAAAAATCACTTGAGGTCAGACCTTCAGCTGGTGTGAATATATTGGCACAAACAGTGCTCAGCAGATTTATGTTTGCCCGGACCAGCAAAGACTGGACTAGTTCATCTGGGTTCCCATCATATAAACAGGTCAGGTCATTCCTAAGCTGCTGGAGTGAGCTGTCCTGGGGCTTGTTTTCAATATATAGTTGTTTTTATATAGCAACATATTCCCTAATAGTATTACATTTATGTTATTTATGTAATACATACGTCTTCTATTTCCAATAATATAGTTGACTAACTATGCTCCAAGTCATCACTGTTTGCCCCTCGATACTGCAGCACAAAAAAAGCTTCTGACAGGATTTTTTTCAAAGGATCTGGCAATGGGTCTTGCTCTCCCACTGAAGTCAGTGAAACTGGCTTCTGGCTGGTGAGAAGAGGACCAAACATGCCTGTAACTTGCCAATTTATTCATGAACATAACTCGACTAGTTGGACAACCCCTTGAGCAGCTGGTACCCTGCCAAATAAGCCCAATTGTGTCTCTCAATGCAAAGCAGGAGTAGCTCCCTCTGCCCATTGAGACAGGACCTTGATCCTTACGAGGCTGAATCAGGACACTGTGAGGAACAAGGAGCTCCCACAGATTGCTGCCAGGGCTTATGGGGAAGCAAAACAAGAGAAGAAAGCATAAACTGGCTATGCTGGTGTCCCAAGAAAGCTCAGCCAAATGGGAAAGGACACTGCAGAGTGACAGCACTGGGCAGCCAAGGCAGCTGGATGCCAGGCTGGACTGCTGCACTGGTTCTTTGCCAAAACAACTGAGCTGTTCTAATAAATTCCCTGTGTAAAAAAATATATCTATAAGTCGTGCCTTAGGAAGAGCAGTGCAGCTGCGAACAGGGCTGGATGTGGCTGAAGGAAATGCTCTAGCACTCTATAACCCGACAGCGAGCCGCGGCGACTCTCTTTGCGAAGGGTGACTCTACTGGAACACGTGCATGTGGGTGTGCGATGTGCATGGACGTGTACACACAGCTACAGCTTCATAATCCTGCTGCCCAGAGGGCACATCCGGGCTGGGGCGGGCAGGGGGAGGCCCCGCCGCTACACGATCATGAACTGGCAGACGTAGGGCAGCTGCTCTCGGCACCTCTTGTCGAACCACTTGCCGATGGCGGTCCCCGACAGAGCTGCACAGTTTTCCAGCTTGCCACCGTCGGGCTGGGTGGTGATTTCAGTCTCCCAGTTCTTGTAGCGGATGGGGCTGCCCGTCATGTCGACCCACTTGCCCTCCGCGGCCATGTCGTTGAGGCCCAGCCAGATCTCGGCCTCCGAGCCGATGCTCTTGCGCATGTAGTCGTAGAGGGCATCGTTCTCCTCCCCGTTCAGGGGCGTGCTGAGCGTGCCGCCCTGAGAGATGCAGTTTTCGCTGGCCTCGTGGTATGTCTTGGTCTCCGAAAATGCCAGAAAGCATTTTAGGTGAATTTTGGTGCCTTTCAGGCAGACTGAGAGGTTACCACATGAACAGAATAAAAAGACAGAAAGAGAATTTGGTTTAAAAATGATGCCCAGGAAGAGGGAGCAGCAGCAAACCCAGCAGCCAGAATGCAAATTTAATTTCTTAGGCTGCACAGTGACCCTTGGCAGCAAGGGATTCCAAGGACCCCTCTCCCTCCTATGCAGGGCGGTTCACAGTCATGGGGACATGCCCTCCCTCTCTGTGAACCATTGGGTGAAATGGATTTTCAGGGTGCCCCTGCCACCCTTCTGGGCTCTGCTGTTGCTGGAGTAGAGGCACAGCATGGTCCTCCTGCCCCTTCCCCTGGCCTTGTTCTTCCCCAGCCAATGCTACTCTTTCTCTGATGAATTTGTTGGAAATAAGGTTTGTCATGGCCACTGCCGAGTGTTGGAGTGTTTTGGGAAAAAGCTTGCATGCCAATTAAATAATCTTAATTATGCAAGATGAAAAAAAGTCTTTTTTAATAAGCTTTGATCAGAAGCGTTGCACTTGCATAGCTTGAGGTCTTCAGAGGAAATTTCTACTTGCCTTTGATTTTAGTGTTAAGGATATCAATTTATTTTGTTTTTCTTTAAGCTCTAAACCTTGAGAGTGCAGGGTACTGTAGCCAAACAATACCTAATCAGAGCTACACATTAATATCCAGACCAATTACTTCTCAATGAATGTGAGCTTGGAACTAAAGCCTTGATTTTGCTTGTGTTCCTTTTCTTTTAAGGAGAAAATTCTCCTTAATTTGCATTTTCATCTCATTTCTGCTTCATGTTTTGCAAATCCTACTGCTATTGATGTCAGCAGAGTTTGCACAGAATAACTATGGAGCATGTCTGGCAGATGGACACTTTGGGACTGTCCTCTGTGTACGTTTAATGAAGCAGGACTGACCTGCAGTGCAGTTCCCTGGGCAATACCATGGTATGTATCAGAGACCAGGCTGCCATTTCACTGGGGTTCACACAAATGAGTAAACTGCATTTGGTTAAAGCACAGACTAACCCAAATCCCATCCCTCCACCTCATAAAGGAAAATGAACATGTGGCTTAGCACCATCGGAGTATTCATAGCTGTACAAATGGGAAGCACATGGAGAGAGGGGCCCCACACAGCACAGCTCCCATCATTAACTGCCTGAGGAGGTTCATGAGCCTGGAGGAATTGCAGAGACCCACACTCTGCTTTGATCCCCCAGCCTCTCTCCCCATGATGGGCTTGTTGCTGTGGAGTGCTTGGGCATGTCTCACCAAGAGGTGTGGAGCAATTGCAGCCACTTTATGAGCAGCTCCTCTCTCAAAGCAAAAGCCGTGTGTTCCTCAGCAAGCCCTTTACCTGTCTGCAGTGCTTGCTTTTCCTTCAACAGAGCAACCTCCTGAGAGATGTTGTCAATCATGGCCTTCAGGTCTTCAATCATTTTGAGGCTCACACCATCTGTTGGAGGAATCAAAGAAAGAGCACAAATATTGGTTGCATCCCAGGGGAGGCAACCAAATCTGTTCCTATCATCAAAACGCCATGTTTCTTTGCCCTCAGAGAAGGTTAAACAAAAGGAATCCACAAAGTCAGCACCTGTGTCCCCTTGCACATCCATCAGAGCGAGTGTTTGCTTGCCAGCCTGGTTCCACTATCAATAACAAACTTGTTTTCCCGGTTCAGGTTTTGGGGCTGTGCACCCCATGGGGCTTCTTGCTGCAGGGCTCGTTGTGGCTTTGTCGAGGTGGACATGAAAGCACACACTTGCGGTAATCCAAAGTCGAAGAAGTTTTTTATTTTTCTCTACTGCTATTCTTATACCTTTTCACAACTGCTGTGGCCTATTGAGATTGGCTGCTTAGCAAATAATGACAAAGCTGTCTAACAAACAATGACCATTTCAAGCAGTAAAACAATCAGCTATACAAGCAAAGGTATAAGTTGCTACATATTATCCACAAGTTCTCCCTTGTACACTCTTAATGTCTCATAACAAGAACATCTTCTCCTTGTGTCCAGAACATCTTCTCTCATTGATTATCTTCTTGGCCTTCTCTGTGGGTTTCACTGAAGCTGCAAAATTTCCACTGTAAAATTCTCACGGGTAAATTCTGACTGGTTTCAGGTCTGACTCTGTGAGGCCTGCAGACCAGCTGTCAGCCTCATCAGGTCCCCCTTTTTGTTTTTGTATTACAAAGGCAGCGTTTATTGACTTTTGCAGGGCCCTTTGCAAAAAAGACAATAAACATGGCACAATGAGCAGGATGCAAAAAATAACCAGCAGGATCAGACATCCAATTTTAAGTAGATTTTTGATCCATCCTGCAATTTGCCAATTGCCAAACAAACTAGTAAGCCAATCAGATTCTGATTCCTCACGCAACTTTGACACACTTGTTTGTAGCTCCTTAATGTGGGCTTGAATAGATTTTGAATGATCAGACAAATTCATACAACACATTCCATCCAAATCTTCACATCCATGTCCATGTGCTAACAACAAAAAATCTATGGCAGCTCTATTTTGCAGTGTAGCATGTCTTACTGAACATCTTCTTCTCGTGTCCAGAACATCTTCTCTCATTGATTATCTTCTTGGCCTTCTCTGTGGGTTTCACTGAAGCTGCAAAATTACCACTGTAAAATTCTCACGGGTAAATTCTGACTGGTTTCAGGTCTGACTCTGTGAGGCCTGCAGACCAGCTGTCAGCCTCATCAGCTCACCCTTTGGGTTGCCACTGCAGTGCTGGGGAGGAGGGCACATGCACCAGCATTGCAAGGTGCAGGCTTGTCTCTGGCACCCCTGTGTAGAGCAGCCATCTGGGGGGGTGCTGCATTGGGGTCAAGCTCCCAAAATGCAAGAGGACACTATCTGATGCTGCCCTGCCTGAACAGAAGTCCTGTCACACACAAGTGTTTTGTGGGCAACTTGAAGCTAATGATTAACAGAATTTATTTTTTCCAATTCCTCAAAAACATGCTCTCTCTCTTTTCACAGCACACCCTCCTGGCTTCCCTTAAACACCCTAACACATGATGCTCTCTGTATGCACTCCTGGCTGCACCCACCTCTTGTCCGCTGTCATTGGTGGATTGGTAGGAAAGCATTTTGCTCACCAGGCTGATGCCCAGCAGGAAGGGGCTGGAAGGGCTGCAGTACCTCCACTAGATCTGCCTCTTCACCACCAGCCACCAGCCTCTGCCCACCAACCACACCATCCTCTGGACCATCACAGCTGCCTCTGCCTCATCTCCACCTTCATCACCCCCAGTGTAGGTCTCCAAACACTGTCCAGAGCCGCTCTCCTGCTGTGAGAAGGCGCCTCTTTGGCTGGGGAGCTGGGTGTGGCTGGCTACCAAAGCCTACATCTTGCTAGGAGCGCTGCTTCTGCCACGGCTCCAACTAGTTCTTAATCAGTACTTGGATTTCTCCTAGACTGGAGGAAACTGACCATTTACACCTTGAAGGTGGTGGGAGATTGGGCACTGAGGCATTTGTATGCATCTAGTAGTTCTCATGGGGTGAAAGGAAAGGGGACAGCTTGCCCATGAATGCAGTAGGAGGTGCTTCCTTGAGGGCCAAGGAGCTGAGGCACCAAGCCAGGCAAGTAGGGAAGCAGCTTGGATGCGGACCAAAACCACCAACCCAAGATTGCATGGTGCCATGAATAAGAAAAGCCAGACACATCAGGAGAAGGGCATTAAGCCGCTTTACTCATTGCTCAATTAACTTTAATGGATTCACTTAACACTGAGGCACTAGATACTATTTTGCTGCCTTTGATGAAAACACTTTGTGGGAAATGGCTAATTAATTGTGGTTTTTTTTCCATGCAAGCCTGTCTTGCAGCGGAACAAATGTTCTAAGGTTTAAGTCGCATCCAAATGCCATGGCAGGACACTGCCAATGACTCTTGCTGGGGCAGCTCCTTATGGTGTTCCAGCTGGATTTGCAGGTGGGGCTCCCACCTTGAGGGTCCCTGTCATGAGAGGTGACATGTCTCCTAGACAACCACCTAAGAGTCCCTTTTCAGTACCTCATTTCCAAATCCTGGGCCACAAGATGTTGCTGCAGCAGTGCATTCACTGGGCTGTCTCATGGAGAACCAGGACTGGTTAACTCGCCCTTCAGCTATAAAGTGAGGACCATGGCTGCATCAACAGACGTTGTGTTGTCTTTTTTATTGCCACGGGTTTTTGTCTCGGTGCTGTCATTTCCTCGAGGCTCATCTCCTGAAGCCTGGGATCAAGCCTGTTTGCAGTTTGGGTTTTCTGTGATGGAAGCCGGCGTATGGGATGCTGAGGCTCCTGTGGGAGCTGGATTGGACCCTTATGCAGCTCAGTGTGAGCAGCAGGATTAAGTGTGGGCAGAGGCAAGATCAAACGGAGACTCACAGAAGGATGTGGGTCGCAATAGACTGTTGGTTTGAAAGCCTGGCCAGAAATGTATTTAAAGCTACAACTGGGAACTCTCACCCATTCCAATTATATGCTGAATAACAAACAAATCCCTCTGTACTTAATTTTAGTGTTTTAAATATTCCTGTATGAAATTTGTATATACATATATATATGGGTTTCTTAGCTTTGCCTGGAGATGGAAACAGCTATCTGTCCCTCAGAGAAATGAGCATTACTCTGGTTCACAACATCTGTCATCAAACCTCTCTGGCCATTTCTTCTGACACCAGGCATTTCCCCGAATGTACCAAGTGGAACAGTAAGGTCCCATATTGCAGTCTGTCCCTGGATCAAAGGAGGAGACTGAACACAGCCACACTGGATTTATAGCAGTGTAAATATTCACAGACATTTTCAGGGAAGAGCACCCAGACAAGAGTACACCAAAAGTTTGGGCAGTAGGTGGCATTAGGAGTGAAGCCCAAATTAGTCGCTATCCACTGATTTAAGCATCCGGACTCCGATTTCTGTCTCCAGTTACCTTAGAAATACTTATGAGAGCTATGCAAAGATGCTCCCTTCCGTGATCCCAGCACCCTATGATGGCTGTGACCAAGCAGAGCCCCCCTGGGGCTGATGCCTGCACCCCAAGCCATGGGGTGTCAACACTGGCAGGGATGCCCATGCCTTCCTCCCCTGGGCATTCTTTTGGATGAGACATCCAGAGCTGCCAGACAAGGGCAAATCCCATTTGTACGTTTGGGGCTCAGGGAGAGTTTGCTGAGCTACTGCATTTGGAACAATAACTGGGGAGTCATTTGAGGGGGAAAAACACAACAGCAGGCAAAGCGAATGTGCTGTCTCAGCATTTTCTCAATACCGTGGTTTGGCTTTCTCATATTGAAATAGCATCATTTTTCATTCTGAGGCAGATCCAAATGTAAGCAATAATTACCAAAAAAAAAAAAAAAGAAAAAAGAAACATAAAAAGCTTGGCTCAAATCAGTGCTTTCTTTTCTAACATTTGTGGTTTGGCTGTATAGATAAAAAAAAATAATTCCAGCCAAACACCCCAACCCTCCAGTGGCTTTGCCCTGCCTGACCCTCCCAGGCAAAGTGCAGGGGTGGAACCAGGATGGGAGTACTAGAGGCCTGGATGAGGATGGGATGGGGCCATCCTGCCATTGTTCAGAGCAGAAGTGGCTGAGCCCTTGTCCCTGTGGTGGCTGGGCAGGCAGGCTTGGATGTGGAGATGGGCTGAAGGCAAAGAGGAGTTTCATAGGGGAGTTTTAGCACTTTTCTCCCTCTTTTCTCACCCCCTGGCATTGGTAAAAATCTGAAAAATATTAACCAAGAAATACTGGAAGTTTCCAGTAAAGGCAGAGCAGCTGATCCCCTGTGGGGCTGGATGCGACTGGTCAAAAACACCAAGTTGCTGAGTTTTTCCCTTTTCTCCACAGAAAGTAAGACCTCTCCTTTGAAAAGCAATTCTGAGTAAAAGCTGCCACCAGCTGGTCCAAAAGGCTTGATTTTCAGGACAGCCCCCTCAAAAGTTTTTAAATCAGAGCCAAATTTTCCTGTCAAAAAGGTGATTTTTCTCCCACCTTCTTGTTACTAATCGATTACAAACAGCAGTTGCAATGACACCTAGAGAAAAACAGGATTTCTCTGAGAAATGTTTCTCTCCTGGTACCTCCAGTGAGTCCAATGCATGTATGTGCCCTATATGAGCCCCAGGGGGTATTCTTTGCTCTAGAAAACAGTCACAGACTGTGTTCTCTGTTATTCCATGTCCTGCAGAATAAGATGTGGAATAAGCAGTTAAGTCTGTGAATTCATAGAAAGATGTAATGGGAGAAAAGGCAAAATTTTCTCAAGGACGGAATTTGACAAAAATAGCCACTGGGTGAGTGTAGAGAGCAGCCTGGCCAAGCGAATTCCAGGGATGCTTCTTCCTTGCTCCCCACTTCATTCCAAGCAGGAAAGCGCCTGCCAGAAGCGGTCCAAGCCCGCACGACTGCAGTCAGACACATCAGGCAGCAGGCTCACATGCTGCTTCCTCACCGCACCTGCCTTCTCCTGTACTTAATGTGCATTGAGTCAGAGGGAGAAAGGATGGGACAGGAGGAAAACAGGAGAAGAAAAGGAAAAACAAAACCACTAAGGAACAGAAAACCCAGGCACCTTTGTGTGTGCACTGCTGCCTGGCAAGCCTGAGTAGTCAGAGCTCATGTCCGGTGTGAGATACACCCGAGGCCAGTGGTTTTAAATGAAGAACCCTGTTGATGCTTAAAGGATTGTATGTTTTCTGCCTGCTTTAGTCTCCAAAATTGTCTGTCATCTGCCACTTACTTGCTTCTGAAAAATGAATGAGAACGGGTGGGGGGGTTATACAAAGGGAGAGTTTAGTAGAGGAAAGGTTTGGGATGAACCTTAGAGGGAACATGGAAAATGAGTTCCCTCTGAAATTCCAACCAAGCTGTCCCAACAAATTTATTCAAGTTAGGAACCCACCAAAACCATTTCAATACCCTCACTGTTTTACAGAAGAGCTACACAATCATTCCCACGGAGGAGGGTGGGAGGAAACCACTTCATTAGGTTTTTAGATGCTTTTTATGAAGTTTCACTAAAACACTGTTAAATGCCCAAATGAGTGGGCTGACCGCAACCCCCCCAAGCCCCGCAAGTCTTCCTTGCAGGGAAGGTGCCGCTGCCCCTTACCTTTCTTGGCAGCCACCGGTTTTTGCCGGACTTTGCCGTTCTGCTGGCCGGAGACCTGGCAGAGGTAGAGGAGGCAGAGGAGGAGGCAGGCTCCCCGGAGCGCCATGCCGCTGCCGTCTGGTCCGAGCGGAGCTGCAGTGGCTCCGCTCTGCCCGCACACAGCCGCCTGGACACCGGCTGGAGTCAGGAATGACTGTCCCAGCAAGCCTCCCGCTGAGCCCGGGCCAGCGGCAGCCTCCCGGCCCCGGGGGGGCTCAGGCGGCTCCGGCCAAGGCTGAAAACCTCCCAGAGGGGTTGCAGTTCTTAGCACGCTGCTTGTTTTTGTTAAAAAAGAAAAAAAAAAAGAAAAGAAGAAAAAAAAAATCGAATGAATGTACCGACAGTCTGCTAAGCTAAACATCAGGAAAGGCTGGGAGTACAGCTGGAACGATTTCCTATGGCTTTTAGCAAAATGCCACGGGTTTGATCTCATGTGTCAGCGATGGCAACAGCAACGTGAGGTGTGAAACAGCGCTTGGGTGGCTGAGGGGACAGAGAGGGGCCACCTGTCCCCCGCCCCTCAGCAGGGATGCCCGTAAGGAAGGTGCCGGCACCAACAGAGGCGGAGGGAGCGCCTGGGGGCACTGAGCACCCCGGCTCCTTGCTCACAGTGTAGGGTGGCTCTTACCCCTCTGAAAAGCAGTTCCACTGCGGCTTTGGTAGGGTCGTCCTGCTGTCGTTGCTTCTCCATGGGATGAGTGGGACTTGGGATCAGGGGCACACTCCACAAAAAGCCATTCTCCCAGAGACCCCTTTGCAGGTTCCCAGCCTGACTTCTTGGAGCAGCTGGGCTGTGCTGAGCAGCTCTGCAGCCTACACCAAGACCACTGCCTGTTTTTTGGGGTGGTGGGGTCCTTCAGCAACTGCAGCACAAGCAGCTAAGTCCTTCCCGCAGGAGGAACAGCAGCAGTTTGAACAAGTGGAGGAAATTCATGTAGAGGGAGGAGAGGAGGGATGGGCATTTTGAAGAACAAAGTGCTCCAGACATCAGCCATTAGCCTTAAAACTTTTCTGATAATTTAAGGCAAGATGCCACCCAGAACAATGTGAACTTCTGGAGCTGTAGGAGCATAAAAGGTCCAAGATAAACTGGGATGTGACTGGAAAAAGAGCTGCCATTAAGTTAGTTTGGCAACCATGGTGTTACCCTGCCTCACACTTCGGCTGAATAGGGAAAATTCTTGCCCTGATGTCTTAGCTGAACAGAGAGCTCTCTTGCAGTCCCAACTTTTGAAGCATAGGAGGAACAGTTTGATTTTCACTGCCCTTTACCACATGCACCAACCTTCACTCAGATTTAAACTGGAAAATACATATTTTGGGGATTTACTGTTCTCCTGCCTGGACTATCCCAAAATGGGATGGATGGAGCCCAAGAGATGGCAGACACCTACATACACATACACGTTCCCTTTCCCGGACAGTCGACAGTACTTTTGGTAACTCAGTACCTCCCAGTTTTCCTTGGCTCCAGATATGCTCGCCTGCCTTTGCTTTATGTGCTGCCAAGCTGGGGAAAAAACCAAAATGCTCCCTTTGCTACAGCCCGTGAAATGGATGGCTGTGGTGTGGAGTCTGACAGCAATCCCCAACCTCAGATTTCCATTTGGTTGGGACCCAGCGGAAACAAGAAGGGCAGGGTGGCTTTCCATTAGTCCCTGAAGAACAGGTCTGCACCAAGGGGGCCCCTCCCTGCACCAGCCAGCAGGTCCTGTGCTGGATGCCTCATATTTTTTCTTGAAAAATGAGAAAAATGAAAATAAGTAGACTCAAAACACTTGTCTCCAGCTGTAACACCTATCCACAGGGGGCTTTGCCCCAAATCTGTCCAATGTAGACTGAAAATAAGAATCCTTGATATGACAAAAGCTCATAAACCCCCGCCAACCCAGCTGATGGGAGCAAGCTGAAGTGTTGCTGCACTGGATNTGAAAATAAGAATCCTTGATATGACAAAAGCTCATAAACCCCCGCCAACCCAGCTGATGGGAGCAAGCTGCACTGGATCCAGAATGAGGATGCTTCAGGAAACAGCCATCCCTTGCCCAAGCTCCTGCTAAAGCCAGAGGTTCCAATTAAATAATGGGGCTCTCAATGGCCATTTGCTCTTGAGATCCCAATGGTTCATGCTTCTTATGTAAGAGAGGTGTGGGAGGTGAGTAGAGGTAATCCTTTTTATTAGATGAACTAATAGAGCTGGAAGTCATCAGCAAAATGCCAAAATTATGCCAAGAAACCAAGGTTTTGTCCATGATTTTTAGCATCTGTGCAATTATGGATTTTACTTCTCACTAAAGGCACTTTACTCCCTGGTTTCAAGCCCGGTCTCCTGGTTAGAGAGCAGCTCCTGTTAATTGCAAGGCAACTGTTTTGAGATGAAAAAAAGAAGGTAGAAGAGCCTATGCTTATGGAAACCATTCCAGCGCTGCAGGGAAGCAGACAGAAAAGTTTACGTGGCTTTGGGAAACCCAGTAAGAAGGCTGTGATGCTGAATTTGGAAGGCTTTCAGTTAGCAAAGCAGCAGTTGGAACGAGCCCACGAAAGGAAGCTGGATGCTCCTGGCAGCAATGCAGACCTGTGATTTTGTGCCCGGCTGGGCAAGGAAATGGGCAGCGAGATCAGAGGCTATTTTGCTTTGGCTCCTAGGAAAAGAGCAGGTATGGCCAAGCCAAGAAATGAGGCAGCGCCGCCGCACAATGGCTGGAAAGCGCAAGGGTGGACTGGATAACAGCGTTCACACGGTTATTATCAAGATCAGCAGTCACCAGACCTGGCCTTTGAGGGCTAAGTCACCAGTTCAAAGGCAGACCACGCCAATGCTGAATGATGCCAGCTCTTTGCCTGAAGCCCCCCCTCCTCTGGGAAGGCTCCTGCCTCCCCTGCCAGCACTGACAGCAGGAGAGCAAAGGGGAGACCCAAAGCATCTTTACGTGTGGGGCCCTGCAGCTCGGGGGCCTGATCCATGGCTGGGGCAGCACACTGGGATTCACACCTCTGCTCCCTTGAGATTAGCTCAGTCCATTAGAGCCTGGTGCTAAAAGTGCCAGGGCTGTGAGTTCAATCCCTGTACGGGCCATTCATTTAAGAGTTGGACTTGATAATCCCTGTGGGTCCCTTCTTGGACTTGGAACATTCTGTGATTCTGTGACATCCACTCTGCAGGGGTGCGATCCGTGTGTCAGTGGCACCACAGTAACCTCAAAGAGCAACAGGAGAGAAACAGCAGTGGACAGTAAAAAACACTCTGAGAGGAAGTGGGGCTAGCAGAAGAAAATCTCTGATATTCATTAGCTGCTGCCTGAACTCCTGCTGGCATCATTCCTGATTTCCACCAGCATAAACATCAGAACAGGTTAAAATGGAGAGAGCCAAATCTATGGATCATTGTTTTGGAGACCAATCCAGAAGAAATGCAGTAATAGTTCAGGAAAGGGCGGTTTTCATAAGGACAATGATGGGGAAAACAAAGGATTTTGCCAAAATGTTATCCCCAGCAGCAACTTTAGGAAACTGGCTTTGAGTGTAAGAAGGGAACCTTCCCATCATATCCCATGGCAAGCACAACTCACATCCCTGTAACCCATGTTCACCAAGGGCTACAGGACAGAAGGATCCATTCTACAGTAGATCCTTGGGCTTTAAACCAGATGCAAATGTGGAGCACTTGAGTTCAAGTAGTATCAGCTGTTTAAAAATCCTTCTGTTTGGAAAGGAGCTGCACCAAAGGACTCACCCCCTTTTGTTTGGAGACTGCAGCTCCTGTAGGCTAAAGGTAATCTGTCCGTCTTCACTGCTTTGTGTTTGCCCATCACCCAGATCCCAAAGTCCAAACAGCCAAAGGAAAACTGTACTGAAGTGTCTAAATTTAACACCAAAAGTCTGGAGGGATTCCTAACTGTCTAGGTCCGCTGCCTGTCACAGCATCAGTTCAAGTGAGGTCACCACTGAACTTGATGTCGGTATTTTTGGACTGGCAAGTAGACAGTAGTTCTGTCATCTTAGGCTCTTATTTCATGTCGTTCTCACCTTTTGAGCATTGGTTTGCTTTCATGTCACTGTGGATGCTGAATTATGGATTAGAAGAGAATTTCAACTTCAGCCTAGTGAATTCCTTAATTTTTTGAATTTAGAGAAAAGTTTGCATGATCAGCCAGCAGGAAGAAAGCAATCCATGGCCTTGAAAAGCCTCATTAGGTTCAAGTTGGTCTTTCGCTGGAGGGAAGGAAGAGAGGTAGGACTTAAATCCCGACTTTTCAACCCATAGGTTTTCAACGGTGGAAATACCCAAACTTACCATTTGCCAAAACACAGAGAGAAGGGGCAGTGAGAGAGCTCCTCTGGAAGGGAGGATCTGCAGGCTGGTGGTTCCAAGTACCTCCAATGCCTGAGCACACTGGCTTGGCTGTGGTCCCGGCCACAGCCAGCTGGATGGAAGAAATCAGAAAGGGCCTGAGAATTCCTCTTAGCCCTCTGAAGGTACAAGCTAAGGGGCTGCAGCAACTATGATGCTCTCTGTCTAAATAAAGGAAATCAAATCTCATCAACAAATGGTGTGACATGAAAACTCAGCCATGCCTGTGCTGCTGATCTTACCCAAATCTTGAGATCAGGATAGCAACAGAGATATTCACAGAGCTCGAAAGATAACCACAGGTTTAGTAAGAAGTGTTCCAGTCAATGAAATGGAGGTTTAAACCATCACCAGGGAGTCATTAGCAGCACGTTTGAGATTCTAATGATGTTTTGCAAGAACAGCAAAAACATCTTTGTTCCTGGATAGCTAGAAACACAGCTCCAAGAAAATAGCTAGAAATGCAGATCCAAGGAAAAGCCAAGGCACTGCAGTTTCTCTGTGGGGAGACCCATACCAAAGTGCCCTGCTGTGGCTGAGCACTATCACTGTGAGTCTGGGACTTCAACGAAGGAAAAGAAGCCTCTGTGAGGCACAGCTAACAGGAGCAGCCACATTTTGCCTTAGAAGGAAAAGCTGCCTTGCATGGGCAGGGAGTGCAATCAGACAGGAGTGCACCAGGAGACAAAAGGTTGGGAAGCAGTGAGAAATCACAGAGAGGCTGATGGCTGAAGAGATTCAGTACCAGTTGCAGACCTGCTCTTGCATTTTTCTCCAGTGTGTTAAAGGAATGGAGGGAACAGGCCCTGGGGCAAGGGCTGGAGCGCTCAGGTTTCACCAGTCACAGCTTCGCTTCTTTCACTCTCTGGGTGCCAGTGGCTGCTTACCACAGGCAAAGTAAGCCAGTGCCACAGCAGGGCTGGAAAACACTCCGCTGCTGAGGAGGGCAGTGGCATCTGCTGCAGTTCAAAAGAAAAGCTGGAGGCAGTCCTAGCAGCAGCGGGTAAACCTCGGGTAATTGCTGTCTACAGAGCAAATGCAGAAACACCCTATTGTCTATGTCAAATCAAGGTGCCAAATCCCTTGCAGAGAGACTTGCACACTCCAGTGTCACAGGAGTTGTAAGCAAGCGCTGGCTCGCACCAGTTTGTCTTTACAGCAAGCTCTGCTGAAGCAAGGCTTCATTGAAAGCCTGACTGCAGGTGGCACAGCCACGCTCCTCCCCACTGCCTCCACCACCGCCCCCAGGGCAGAATGAGGTCCCCTCTTCCACCCAAACTGCACAATTACAGTGTTGAACTGCAGTTGCACAACATGGGCTGACAGGATTCCTGGGATTGGTAAATCTGCCAGGTCCACTGACCTACAGCCCAGCCCTCTTCTGCTTCGAGGGGAATGCTGTCCCTGTGAAACAGGTAAATTGCAGGCGTGTGCATTTTAGGCAACATGAGTAGAAGCCTATCAGCAGTTGCTAGACTCCTCATCTCTAGTACACAGCTTTCAGCCTCTCGACACTCCCAGCAGAAGCAATTAATTTCTGGGACAAACAGAGAGCTATCCCACTCCGCAGATGTTTCCTCTTAGTTCTACTGGACTTGAGTCAATGAAAACGTGGCAGTATCTGCACAGCAACACATGGAACTTTCCACCAGCCCAGATGGGAACAGGAGCATTCTCAGTTGAAGTCTCTATTAAAATTCTGCTATTTTTGTTTGGAAGAGAAGGGAGGGGTTAAAGGGAGCTAAGAAAATAGAAATTAGCCCTTAGCATGCCTGAGAACCACAGTCTCACAGATTTCTTGGCAGATACTGTATCAACTGGGAGAGCTGTAGGACCTTTTACCCCTGTCAGAGCTTTGTTTACCCATTCGGGACATGAGCTGGTAGCAGCAAACCTCCAGGGGCAGCTGAGACCAACTAGCAGCTCTGTAAGACTTCTGGCTGGGCTCATTATTTGTACCTCAGGGGTTGAAGCAGACCCCAGCTGAACTGGGGTCACACTCCACCCCACTGCTTTTCCATGCCAACAGATGAGAAGAAGTGACATAGAAGGCACAGGACCCCTGGAGACCCGCAATTCAGTCTGTGCCTGCATACCCAGCTGCGGAAGACCTGGGGGAGGACACACAAACTTAGGGGGAGTCACTGCAGACACTGGCACCGCATTAATTTACAGTGCTGCTCTGAGGAAGTGCTTGGCACCAAGTCCCTCCCTTGAGCACATAGCCTGGATCTCAGAGGGCTAAGTATTTGCTATCCTTATTGAGAAACGGGGAGGGAGTGCACATGTACTCCCCTCCACAGAGGTGTCAGTTCACACACTTGAAACACGGTGATGTTTCTTTTCCCACCACCACCTCCAGCTCTCATAAAAATGTGTTTAAAATTAAAAGGATCTGGAGAGGGGAAAAGAAGCTTCTTAAGTGATGTAACTCGCAAAACGCTTGGAGATCCTTCAGCTGGAAGGCTGTGTAGAAATACACTATTCATGTTACAAAATTCACCCCAAGCATAACTCAGGGCAGCCTTTTGGTCTCCAACTACAAATCTGCAATAAAACAGGCAATAGCTATTCAGAGAATGGCTGAGGTTCAAGACTTGCAGTCACATTTACATTAACCACTTTCTGAAACATTAACCAATATGTGATCAAACAAAAATTGCCTGTGATAAGTTTAAGGTGCTTTAAATGTTTTTTCTCCCTTCAGTTTTCTTTCTTTCTATGTTTTTACAAGCAGCTTTGCATGGCAAGGGGTGGATCACAGCTACTGTAAAGGCAGCTGTGATCAGGTTAGTTTTTGCCTCACACAGAGTAACTCTGCTGAAGTGATAAAAGACAATGTGTACGCTCATTGTCACTTCTTGGCTCTACTACTGTGTAGCACCATTACAACCTACCCAACCCATTACTTAAGGTACTGAAAAAATCCCAACTCTTCAAAATACAAACCTTGGGCAAATTTTGGGGACAACTTTTTTTTTTTAATAACCTGCCTGCTTGTTACACTGCTTGTTATAGCAGTGGCTACACATACCTGAAATACACAATACTGTTGCAGTCACCTTGAATAACTATGTGTATGAGCTCTAGCACAAGGACTGAAGAGATTTGGGGGCCTTAAGTACTCCATCCATTTTAATGTGATCATGATTATTAGTTTGAGCTGTAATACTTTCTGTCCTGTATCCACAGCTCTCCTTCAGCAAAAGCCTTCCTTCCCTTTTCCCCACCAAACATGTTACAGTCAAGAGAATATTCTTAATCTGATACTATAAAATTGAAACAGAAAATTCGGAAAATGTTGCTTGAGTAAGAGCTAAATGACTCCTGGATTATTGTAGTAACTTCTGCCATAAAGTTTGTTCAAAACAATCCTTAACACTTGCAGATGAAATATCAACTTCTTAAAAATCAACTTCTTCCTTTGGCTTTTTCCATCTGTTGTCTCTTCCTATCATGCCAAATAATGATAGGATTTTTTATTAAAAATTACTCTTTGCTGGGCCAACCAATTGATGTAGGGAGGGAATCTTTCAACACCTGCTGATGCAACTTGTTTCCATGCCTTATCTGTCATCCTCTGCTTTTCCCTGTGAAGGATCATTACTGACAGCCACTGTGCTTTTCCAGCTGAATTATCAAACTCTTAAAGATCAATTTAGTTTCCCATTTACCCTGGCCATGTCCCTTCTCCTTAGCCACCGTGAGAAATTTTGGCTAGGTTACTACTGCACCTGTTGGCAAAAGGGACAGGTATAACTCTAGGGAGCAAGGAAATTGTAGAATATCCTGAGTTGGAAGGAACGCACTGGGATCATCAAAGCTCAACTCCTGGCCCTGTACAGGACACCAAGAGTCACACCATGTGCCTGAGAGTATTGTCCAAACACTTCTTGAACTCTGTCAGGCTTGGTGCTATGACTACTTCCTGGGAGAGCCTGTTCCAGTGCCCAACCACCCTCTGGGTGAGGAGCCTTTTCGTTATATCCAACATAAACCTCCCTGCACACAACTTCAGGCTGTTCCCTCGAGTCCTGTCACTGGTCACCAAAGAGAATAGTTCAGTGCCTGCCCCACTGCTTCCCCTTGTGAGGTAGTTGTTGAAAAATCTTGGTTTAAAATACAAATTGGGAACTTGAGACCATGTTGAATTTATAGTAAAATCTAACCACATTTTATTCAAAGAATAGTAGGGTAATTTGAAGGAAGATTTCCACCTAGTGCTGTTCTCATTTGTGCTGCACTGAGGACAACCCCATATGCATTCTAGAACACAGCAGCTGGTTAACAGAAGTGAAACACATGCAAACAGAATTAAGTGAAAAGTACACCAGTCACTCTGGAAAACAGACTCAAGCACTCCCCAGGCAACAGCATCAACTGCTGCTGGTGCACTTCCTAGGTGCCAGCAGTTACCTGTACGGAAAGCACCTCAATTTTGCTTTTTTGCATTTAACCGTAGCTTTCTTTATGCTTAGCAACATTTTGAAAGCCTCTTAGCCAGCAGGATGACTCTACTGGAACAAAAAAATAACCTTTTCTTTATATACAAACTGACAAGATTGCACAATCAATTAAAAACAGTTTTGAACATTTAATAAAAACTCATCCTAAAAATCCAACTTTTGGTCGTGAGGTCCCCAAACTCTCTTCTTCATCCAAAATCTTCTGAAGGGCTATGTGAAGTGACTTGCCTACTCTTTGTCCTGTCTGCAAAGCAAAGAAAGCAAAACAAACCTGAGACATATGCTTGTTAACAGGAAGACAACTCTTACGGAACACTTCCTTTTGACAAATATTTTCCCTTTGATGATTCATATACACCAGCTGGTATCATTAAAATATGCTTTTAATTTAGAAAAATAATGGTGGTGAAAGTTTCATTTTAACTTGATTAAGTTTTGGAAAAATGTACCCACAAAGGCAGTGCTCTCATTCATCAGAGCAGCATTCCAGGATCATTAATACCAGATCTGTGCATCGCTGGATCACCCAGGAATACAAATTAAATTCACATCAGGCACGAGCACATGTTCAAATTAGCCAGCAAACAGACCATGAAGCAATATTCTAGCTGCCAGAGGACAAGAGACACCTGACCAGCAAAGCAGCCTACTAACAGAAAGTTCAGTAGACTCTCCTGAATGTGCTCAGAAGCAGCAGAATAAATTTAGACCAGCTGAACACCCTGTCCTGTGGCCAGAGAAGCCCAAAATGCACACTGGCTGCACCACCAAATCACTCTGTGGGCAGATCCTGCACATGATGTGCAATTCTGTCCTGTTCAAGAACCTTAAAGGAGTTAAGAGAATGTTTTCTTTACAGAAATGAACTCCAGCAGTGAAAACCCACTAGGAGTAGCTCCAGTGCTGACCTCTACTCTTCCCACATGCCCAGCTGTACTGTGGAAGCTACAGGGCAGGGAAACATTGGGCAACAGTGAAATAAAGATCTTAAGGCAGTGGTGCCCACTGGAGCTTTCCCAGGGTCTCTCTAAATGACCTGAAATACTGACTGCAAACAGAGATGAAGAGCCCACCCAACTCTAAAGAGGCAAAGGCAGATTATATTAAAATGAATTTACTGGCTCCTGATCTAAGCAGCAAAACCTAGGCCTGCCATACAGCTGACCCAAAACTCGGTTTCACCTCCTGGTGACAATTACTGAAACCATGCACAAACCTGGATGCACAACCCTGAAAATAAGCTGCATTTTTAATTGAAGAGCTAGGTGACAGAATATGGCCCATGGTACCAAAGGAAATTTGGGAAGAGCTTTGATGCAGCAGGGTAGCTGTTAATCATAGACACCATGGGTTGTGCTACATAAAGGGGGGCACAAGAACTGTTGCAGCTCTGCACTGGGACAAAGATCACTGCAGCAGTCTGGAGTCACAAGGGGTGATACACTTGTAGGACAACATCACTGACCCCCAGGTCAAAGTGAGTGGGAACTGTGCAGAACTTTGGTATTGACCCAACACTGCTGCCATCTTATTCCTGCTTGCCTCTCTATTGGCTCGGATCATAAACTCAGTAAAAAAAAAGCCTAATGGTGGCAGCTCCCCAAAACTTTCCCATGAAACTCCCTTCCTAAGAAATACGTCCTAGAATGTCTGTTCTCTACCAGTCAGGAAAAAGTGAACATCCTCTGACCTGCAGCCAAATCATTTGGGAATAGAGGTGTCTAATATAGGTTACTCAGCTCCTCCACTGGGCATTCCCAGGCCTTTTTGTTTTTTTGATATCCTAATCAGGATGTTGAGTTTAAGGCAGGACCAAACAGATAATCTCTGACCTTACAGAAAACATCTTGTTTTTTTGTGATCAGCTTTACCTCTCACTCCTGTGGAGGAATTAGAGATACCACCTCTCTGCCCAGGTAAGGGGGATAAGAGGCATGTCTGAACACAAATAAAAAGACTACTGGTACCACTGGGATTAGCACTCTGGATTGACACCATGACGCAGTCAAGTGCCATATAGTCAGCTGTAATTCCCACTTGAGACCAACTGTTGTCAAACTCGGCTCCAATTTCAGCATTCCTCACTAGAGCCATGCAGAAATTAGCCTTGTGTCTCTAGGAAACAGAGCCAGCTTCAAGTATCTAATTTTCATTCTGACTTTCAAGTTCAAAACCCATTTCTGTCTCATGCTCAAGGCCAAACTCAGGCATGAGAATTTACACTGGAGAACAGATTTAAGAAGAGCCTGAAGAAGGGTTTAAAATGGATCTTATATGGATGTGGACAATATCCAGATACTAATATTTTTATGAAGTAGGGACAGATTGTAAACTCAATAAAGAAGCAAAGAAAAACAACAGTAAAATGAGAACAGTAAGCTTATCATAAAATGAATTGTGCTAGAACACCAAGCACCAGCAATTCAAAACACCATCTCTTCTCTTATAGGGACTTTACCATATTAGAAGTTTTGCTCTTTCAGTCTTTAAAAGAAACAACAGGAGAGAATATGTCCTCTCAAAATACTCTCAAAGTTTATCATCTTAAGCTTTACTGTCTTACAGCTGTGAAGTATTTGCCTGAAACAAATGTAAGTACCATACATTTCAGGCATCTCTTAAGTTTTAGACAGTGTCCATTCATGTTAGAATCTGTTTCAAAGAAACTGCCTGTGACCTTCACAAAGTCCCTTGTGCACCAAATCAAAGCACTGAGATCCCTCCTGTAAAAGCCCTTACTGCAGCTTTCCATACACCCAAGTTCCAGTTCATCCAGTATCACCCAAGACAGTCAACTGCTCAACGCTCCTCACCTCCATCATTTCAAAAATACTCTCAGGATCCAGGCTACCTTTCCCCACTTTCTTCATAGAAGTGATGGCACCTTTACTGGTCACAGAAATAAGCAGGCTTGCCAAAGAACAGGCTTCTTCCTGAAGGGTAGCATCCACCACATGCCTATATCCAATCTGCAAGTTAGTGACAAAACAATGCATTAGTTTGCAGTTCTCAAAGCTCCTCCATTAAGAAATTAAACTGAGAGTGGTGGCTTTGTTACTTATCTACAGCCTCCCATCCTAAAATCATGTGGCCTTTGGAAACAGTCAGACTAACTTGATAGCACAGGATTTAAACACCCTCTGACCCCAAATTACGTGCACATAAACAACAGAGGTGAGGTAAGTATGTCACTATTTCATACTGTTTTCCTCTCTACCATCCTTTCATCTGTATGAAACTCCATATTCACCTTTCCCTGCAACTCTAAGTATAGACTTTGTTCCCCTCTACCTGAAAATTACACATCCCAAGACTCAGGTGAGCCCTCATTTCAGCAATGGCCCTTCTACTATATATGCAATTTGCTTAAAAGAAATGCCAAGCAAACTTTCAGGTACCTAAGCAAATCAGTAGCACTTGCAATGGAAAATGCAGCACCCATAACATCAACTGTGTTAGCTGTGTGCTATATATGGAAGACAAAAACCTTTCCTTTGAAAGGAAAGGGATGGTACTGCACCCATGAAAATGGAGTTCTGTCCTCAGCAACAAATACTCAGCGTGTAATTCCAGGCAGATCACATAACCTCTATGCCTGAACACAATGGCCTCTTGTTTTAACATACTGATGTATCTGCTGCTCTGGATGTTAAGCAAGGAGCAGATGAAAAACAATAAACAACTCCACTGCATGCAAGAATATGCATTTTAAGAATGCATCAAACAGAAACCCACAAGACAGAGGTACAAAAAAACCTCTTATTCAGTAAAAGTTCTACTTAATTAGGACACCAAAGACAAACATACATATACATAGTGGACACTGACCATTTCTGTAACATTAATTTTATCTCTAGGGAAAAAATAAATGGCAGGTGAAATTAACAGAAACTGGAGTCTCTAGGCAGAGAGTCAGAAATTTGTCAGGCTTACTTTGCTTAGTGTGACAATACAGGGCACCTCATCTACATTCAGTCGAATACAATCATAAGGGTCATCAGACAGCTCAATCTCTTTGGTGCCTTCTTCATCCTCCAGAACACGCACTTTGGGTATCCTGTGGAAACAAAAGGTGCAGAGTCATTGCCAGAGTACATAACAAATACAGCTGTTATACAGTCACAACGCCAGGAAGTCCCTGTTCTTCTAAATGAGGCAAAATGTTTAGAAGAACAGTACAGAATGTGATCAAAGTATTAACAACTCACTCCCTGACACTACAAAGGAAACATTGTAAGTGGGAAGATATTTAGGATAAGACCATCATATTTACATCACTCAAACGGTTAGAATTTGAGTTGTTTTTTACACTGTTACATGGGGAGAAATTCTTCGGAACTTGCATAAATCAGTTCTGAACAATTCTTTGTATACCTGCCTGGAGGTACAGGAGACAAATTACCAACACTGAATTTGTTCTGTGGTTCCCAATCTTGCAGACAACAGTGAAGTTGTCAGCATTACATCAGATGCTTTCCTTGGCAAAGGTGTGACATCAGTAGCAAATACAAGTAGTAAAGCTGTTCAGGAAAGAATAACACCAATGAAGGAGACTTGGGGTAAAGAGACAAGATGACATTCGTAAAATCCTTTCTTTAGCAAGATGAGAAGATTGGCAAGATACTCTACTGTTCTAAGGACAGATATACAAGGGATATATAACTCATCAGGACAAAGCAGTGATGAAAACCCAGGCAGAAATCCAAGAAATGCTTTCTTCTCAGTTGTGAATGATGGGCTCTCTCACAAATGAGCTAGACAGGCTCCTTATCAGTTGTACATACATTGTGTTTGTGATAGCCACCTAATGGAAGTTTTATGGGATGATTTAAGGCAGTTTCCTCAGCATAATGAATAAAGTAATTTAAAACAATTTAGTAGAAGATGGTATCTCAAGCTGCCAAGAATGTCAGCATCTTATACACCCTCATTAATCCAGGTGCCTGCTAGGATGGAGTACTGACTGAGAGACCTGGCATTACTGTCCAGTAAAGCACACACAGAGCTCACCCACACTACTCTCTCTTTCACACATTTGCACCTGAAAACAAAATATTTCAAGATGTTGCAATACAGCTAACTTCAGTAACCACAATCTGGTTTTATGTTAGTGCTTTCACGGCAGCATTGTGTTTTATAACTAGACTCTGGAGGTTACATTCTTCTATGTTGTCTGTAACAAATCTCTTCCTTTAAAAGAGGAAGAGATAGGGACCGATTTAATGAACATTTCCCCCCACCAACACAAAGTGATTTTTATTGATCCTTGGAAGAGTATTTTAGTTATTTGTGGCTAAGAGGCCTAGTACTTCAAAACAGCTAACCCTGCTCCAGTGACAGCAAATTCCCTACAAGCACAGTGACCTGAGCCAACCCAAAACTAACACTTTGAGTAAGCAGAACGATTGTGATGTGCACTTTTTCCTGAAATGAAACTCCAAATGTTTTCCAATTCATTAGAAATGCACCGGAGCCTATTTTCAAGTTCAAAATATTCCATTAGAAGTTGATGGAATAAAATCACAAGGTGACTAACCCTCAAGCTACACAAGAAAATGGACAACACTGGACAACAGCCTAGTCAAGCAAGAAGTGTATGTGCCAGAGCAGTGTTTAAAAAACAAAGCAAGATTTTAAGAAAATTTGTGAGATTAAGCAATTTTTAACTCCAACCTAAAATAGCTTTGAAACCAGAGAAGTGTTTGGTCTGAAAGAAAAAGTTGCCAGAGTTAATATCTGAAATATGCCTGCAAGGAGCTTTTTTGGCCAAGAAAAGATGAGAGAGCTGTAAATCAGAACTACTGCAAAGGCAAAAAGATCAGTCACAAGCATCACAGCTGCATAAAAAGGGGGTATATGGACACAAAAACTATGCAAAACAAATGTAGCACAAAGCTTTTCCAGAACACTTCCAGCTTGTGAAGATTTATCTTAAGAAATAGCTGTACGTGTTTACTTTGCAACTTTTATTTTTCTATTTTGGCTCCTGCAACTAATCAGGGTAGAGATCTGTACAGCAAGACTCAGTCACATAACAAACAGTGCTCTTTTCTGTGTGTGCAGATCCAGATTTCACAAATGCAAAACCAGTCCCACCCTTGCAAGCAGGCATCAGTTCTGCCTCTACCATGCTGTACAGCAAAAACCTTGGTAGCTGCAAGGCTGTTGTGCTATCAGCTTTGTAGTTCTTGTAACTTGCCTATTTTCTGCAGCATCAGTTGCAAGTAGGCACATTCCACAGGACCAAGTTTAATGTCCTGACACAGTAGCTAACTGCACATTTTGCAACATCTACTTCCATGATTAATAAATCCATCCTTAAACATCTGGGAGATAGGGGTAAGAAGAAAGTCTGATAATCTGCTATCTTCTGCACATGATCTTGATTGTAGTTTTTAGAACTCGATGAACAATACAAAACTAGGAGTAAATGTTCCCCCTAAACCAGTCCTATTGTCATTGTTCCATGCCTGAAGGGGAGAGAACAAGTCAGGTCAGGCATTCAAAGGATTTAAATCCCCTAAGTCTTGCACAAAATTCCTTAAGTCGTGATGTTGGATTTGCTTAGCTCTAAAGCAAAATGTGCCCACAGATATTACAAAAATGCTTAGAGCAAGATTTTAAATTGAAGCTGAAGTTTTTAAATGCCTATCTGAATATCTAAAATTTTGTAGCTTCAAAGAACAACAGCAGCTTGAGCTCCCTGCTCTTTGTTCCAAGGCTGCAGTCAAGGCTGGCAAAGATCTGAAAACACTTAGAACAAAAACCTGGTTGTAAACAAAGTAGGGAAAGGAAGTAAGAGTCAAAGAGGGACACATGTCGAGCACAGCTCGGAACACTTAATCTGAAGCAATCTTCGAACTGACATCTTGTCTTGTTTGAAGAATAATATTTTATGGAGAACAGGCAGCCATTCTTCAAACAACCTTGTATCAATCCAAAGAAAACCCAGTAGGTACCAAGGGAAAGGGAGAGGAATAGTGAATGAGGACAACAGGTTTTCACTTCGAATTTCACCTCTTGACTTTCTGAGCTTGTATGAGATGAGCTGTACTAGCATTCCCTGCTCAAATCAATAAGATAAGAGTTTTCAAAGGTAAAAGATCAAGAGGCTCTGCATTGTATCACACTGTATCACATTTTGATAGGATACCCAACTTCAACAAGACTTGTGGAGTTTGCCCACAGTTTAAAGATTATATAAAGGACACAGTGGTCAGAAGAATAAAAATAAATAGGAAACATTAAAATAATTACACCCTCCATTACGTTGTCCATGTTCCCAGAGCAACAGATTTTCTTTTATTCACTTATTGAATTCATTACTTTTTATCTTCTCTCTTTATTCTGGTTAAAATAAGAAAAAAGACTTAGTTATCTTATAAATAAAGTATGAGCCTTGGATCTGCAGAACAACTCACACGGTAGTAACTGTTTTAACTATATGACTTTTGCATCCTGGCAACTCACCCAGAGATACACAGGCATTTCTTCTTTTTAGTGTACTGCCAACTCCTTTGTGAGCCATTACATTTCTGAAAGTATTTCTTAATGTTATAAAAACAACCTACTGTTAAAAGTTACTGCTGAGAACTTGATTAACATGAGAAATTTCCCAGCAACATATACAGCTTCTAGTCTCAGATGGATTCTCCCCTTATCCCTTTTAAAGTGTTTAGAACCTGATACGCTGCCTGTCTTCAAAAGCATATTTTCCTTTTCTTTTTGTGTGTACTTTTCCACCTCTAGTACTGTGCCTTGACTCCCTGATAAATAAGCCAGAACTACACTAGTGACTTTAGCAGATCTCTAATTTAATGCTGAAAAACAATTTGAGATCCACTTTTAAAACATCTATGCTTGTAGGAGTCTAGGTTTTGCACCTCTGCCAGCTATTTTTGCCATGTAAGTTTTTTAGCAAAGCTATTCACTAGGTTGTTTTTCTCAAGGGTGCTACAAAACTCTGTAGTCCCTTTCACCTACAGATAAAGAAGATAAAACAATAGAAAAAATAGTAGTGAATCTTACTAAAAACACACACAGAAGTCTTGCATCATTCCTTCTACTAGATTTTATTTTTCCCTTCTTTGAATTAAAATGCACGGGGCAAAGTTCTTTTAAGGACACATTGCTTCCCCCTCCCCACAATCTCTCACTACGACTTTTTTCCTCTTGGTTTTAAAAAGAACTCTAGGTTGACAGTTAATGAGGATGAAATCAAAAGTGGAAAATCAGGGCTAGTTAGAAATCAGTAGTCACACTGACAGAGGGCTTCTTATTCAGGAGCATCACGTCTCAGTAAATACTTCTTACTTCAAACCCACAAGGCATCACCACCAAGGCCTCCAACTACTTGCAACAAAACCATTTGGTCAAGACTATTTTTTCTGGATCTGGCTACAACAAAAGTTATATTGTGAGCACGACTGTGCGTAACGTGCAATCTGACACTTGATTATTAGAAACTGATTTAAAAAAAACCATTAGTTCATGTTACTTGCGTGCAAATGACTGCCTTGTATCTGAATGCAAGCTGCCTTGGGTACTTCTTATTTAAATAATTAAGCATTAAAAATGCTGTGCTCACAGAGAGTACTTCTCTTCCACTTCCCATGCCACTTCCACCCACATGAAATGAGATCTGTGCTTTACCTTGTGTTAAAGAGAGCTGCCTTCACTGCGAGAGAGATTGCATCAAAGATGTTCCCACCACATTCCAACAACTGGGGAGGAAAAGAAGAATCTCTTTAAAAGAAAATCAGGCTACTGCCCTTAAATGAAGCCTTTATTTTATTTAAACCTACTTGAAAAGGAAGAAAATTAATTACCAGAACAGGTTTTTAAAAAACAAAGTTGTCTTTAAAGCCTATCTATTAAAAGAAACAGATAGGAAATTAAGATTTCAGCTAACTGTATTATACATGCAAAATAGAAGAGTTAATGCACTTCATAAAAAAATTAAAGATAAAATTTAATAATAGAAGCTGAAATGAAACCACCACTGTTCTTAATCTTCTTGTGTTAAGGTTCTGAACTAGACTATGACCAGAATAATCTATAAACTCATCACAGTAATTCTTTAATGTTAAATCAAGCCAATCAATTTTCTATATTTTATTTCAAAGACGAGCCCTTTTTAAAATATCAGCCGGACAAAACCAACTGGGAGAATTGCTTTCACAGAAGAAACATACACTGTCACTGAGAACATGGTATGGAAAGCTACTTATATAAGGTAGAGCTATGAAGGCACATCGTGGTTTATTCTCTTTATGGGAAAGAGTTATTGTCAGGTTTGTCTCGTAGCCAAAAGTGATCTAAGGAAATCCTGATGTCAAAGTCTATTTCAAATGAGTGTTATGAACAAGTGAAGTGTGTGGAGGAGCCTAGCTCAGCTTCTTCCCATGAAGATCGGGAGAACAACAGTCAAAGGGGAAAGCAGCACTTCATACAAGGTAAAAAGGGAGGGCTCCCATAACCACTAATACCTCCTGCAGGCTGCCAAACAATCAGAGATGTGTCTGTCCAGAGCCTACTGTCACTTCTCTGACAAGCTCAGCTCTCAGCTACCAGTACTATTTCCTGAGAAGACACAGACACAGAGCAAGCATTTGGAACTACTTCAGCAAGAACACATGGATGCTTCTCTGTGACATCAATGTATGCTGTACGGCGAGAGCAAAACAAGTTTTGCAATCCTGATTGCATTGACTGTTCTTCAAAATCTATTTAAAAATGAGATAAACTCCTGCATGGGGAGCAAATCATAAATGAGATATTCTGCAAAGACATGAAGACAGACTGAATAGTGTAAAAAGAATGACAAAAAGTTGGGATAGAAAGCTAAATACAAAGGTGATCTGATTATTTCTTTGCGAACAGCTGCTGGATACAGAGAGGTTAACTTGCCCCTTTCAGTCATTATTGGATTTTACTCGATAACACAATAAGCCCCACAATATCTTTGTTATGAAAACACAATAACGGGATGTGCCTGCACTGTTGCTAGGCTTATGTTCAGGCTGATGTTCTAAAGCCTTACGTGTACTACAGTGGCTCCTAGAGGCAAGGAACACGGCCTGCACAGAGCATGGTGCAACAATTGCTCTGCAAAGAAATGAACGCTTTTCTCAGCTGAAGCACCTTGTACCGATATCTGCCCCGGTTAGATATTTATTTTCAGGACTGAGAAAGTCTGCACAACTGTGAGTTATGGGAAGCAGAGGAGTCCTCACTGCTTTTAATTTACTGATATGCAAGTGAAAAAATTACTGGAAAGAAAAGATACTACTCCAAAAGTAGAGATTCCTAACTTTTTTTTTTTTAATCAGACTGGGGCACGGGGGAATAGAAAACGTGAGGAAATCCTGCAAGGTGCTCAGAAGTGAACTGTAAAAATTTCAAGAGAACCTAAGGCACCCTGTCCTCCTGACACACAATCTACTGTGACTGGGTAGAGAATGATAAGAGATTGCACACTTTGATTCTCCTTGCTTAGCACAGCAGGCTGCTGGGGCAAATTATGTGGAGAAGGCTATAAATATATGTAAAATCCCACTCAAAAATGCCTAAAAGCTTATTTCTGACATCAGTGGCTTGCTTAGCAAAAGAAAGAAATCGAGGGAAACACAGAGAGGGTGAGAACAGGCTTTTGTGGTACTCCACGTTCATAAGGTACTATTTGGAAGTGGAACGCCTTCCATTAAGAAAGAATGCATACACTTTGAAAGGTCACAGTGTATCTTCTTGACCTTTGAAACATATATCTCAATTTGCCCACATGTCTGCATCTTTGTGGTGTGCATGGTTGAAGTTACTTTTTTTCCTTGTCCGACTGTACAGAATTATAGCACGTCCCAAGTACACTGACCACTAGAAAATATTTGAGAGAAGTTTTTAATCAATAAAGCTGCATGACTTTGCAAAACACACTATTTTCTCTTTTGAGGCTGCAAGTGTCAAATTCTGTTTACACACAGGAGCTGAATATAGATGTTTCAACCAAAGTGCACATGGCTAAATTATACACCAATGGAGTATTTCCAGGCTCATAACATTCTTTCTGGATCTTTGTCTTTTGGAATGAGAGATTTCCAGACAAGTACCTTCACACCTGACCACAAGGTACCAGTATTTTCAGCTTCACGACAGATTTAAGGCTTATTTGCCCACCGACTTAACTATGCAACACAAACATCAATGTACACAATTTCCAGGAATTCTGAAGGAAAATATCACCCAAAGGACTCTCTATGAGTGTTGTTTTTATACTCAGACTCTGTCCCTCCCAAATACAAATAATATGAGTTGCTCCTTATATTAGCCCAGGTGTCATCCTTCCACCACACCCCACTAGAAGTAGAATTCTTTAGGAATGATTCAGCAACAGCAGCTTCAGGAAAATCTGTAGGTGTCAAGCACCTACATTAAGCATACACTATCACATGTAATATCCATGTCTACTATTTAGAAAAGGAAACATTACAAATACATCAAAAAAGTGAAAATACAGAGGCCTGAAGTGGAAAAAAAAAAGTCGGGGGTGGAACAGAGTAAGAGATAAATGTTAACAGTATCTTTTTCTAACTGTACCAACAGCTCTTCAATGGCTCACGCACAAAACCCCTGCAGAATATAACATTAAGAAGACTCATCAAGTTTAGAGTTGTAATTATGAACCTGCAACAGATTCTTTACTGGCACTGTAAAAAGAGCTAAATGTAAAATTCCTCACATAACATAGGCCCTGATGTTCCTAATTCTGATATAACTAGTAGCATGAAAACGCCGAGGCTGTTTTTCACTGTAGCTGTGGACAACCAACAAATCTGTCCAGGAATAATCAGATAATGACCAGATATATCTCAAACAAAAGCTATACAGAACAGTGCATATATATATATATATATATACACACACAGAAGCAGACAGCTTTATGAAAGCCTTTGTTTATGCAGTGCTTATGCGATGTTAAGCAGCATGTTGCTTAAATAAGCACAGCATTTAATATTCTGTACCTCTGCCTGTAATACCTAGTAACTAAAGGCCCCAGTGTGGTTTCTCAGAACTAATACTTCATTCTGCATTAAACCACGCCAAGCTGCAATAAGCCAGTGACTTGGGCTGTTAAAGCACTCAGCAGAGGTACATATTCAATCATTCTGTAGGTGGACTGTCGTGGCATGTACCGTATCTACCATAATTAGGCTAATGCTACTGCTTTTTAAACACTTAGTGAACTAATTTTCACATTTATTTAGTCTAAATGTTCCTGTTTTGTTCAACAAAACCCTGTATTTAATTTTCTGGCCATACAGCTTAACATTTTGCACAGTATTTCACAGACACTAGTGGATTCCTGTAAGAACCCTTAACATATTTTCACTTCCAAATTTGACATACAGAAACTCAACTTTGGACCAGTAAGAATTGGAAATAATGTTCAGGAGAGTCTGACTTGCAGACTTCTATTAAAAGTCTCATGACACAGGGCTTTAAATGCAGCATATTTTGGAAATTGAGCTGCTGCATGCATCAGATTTGTATGCATAAAATTCAGTGGGAACAAATATTCAGTTTATCTTCTACGTTCAATACATATATACAACTTTCATCAAAAAGCACCCAGGCTAAACCCAGCTTTTGGCAGAAAAGTGTCTATTTTACTTTACTGAATTAGTAGTGACAAGAGTGCAAAGCAGACAGGATGGACAGTTCTGTTAGGGCTAACACCCAGCCATGATAACTTACATCCATTAGAACAATATGTTTGCTGCTACATCTAGCTTGGAAGAGAAGGTTACCCTTCTTCAGTGGCAATTTCCTTGTCATACAGTATAAGATCACTGACTTTTGTCTGAGAGAGATTTGGAGCATTCAATGTTTTTTTAGTTCTGCAGTGGAACAGCAGCATCAAGAAGAGTAGAAAAAGAGCAAACTGGAATTAGTGATTAACTACTGTAAGTAGATTCACAAGAAAATGGCCGTCCATGCTGTGATACATTATATCACATTATGAGAAGCCTTTTTTTACATAAGAAAATACACAAGGTTATGCTAAGTCAGTCTCTGCCTTAGAAAAATTTTGTTGAATCTTAGTTTTCATTTCTGTACTTACCAATACATCCACATAGAGAACCCAGCAGTGCTCTTTGGGATTAATACAAAGGGATTTCAAGTCTACACTGTTCTCGCAGCTGAATACTCTGTACAGCGTATTTGCTATATCTGTGCCAAGTTCTTCTCCTCCCCGGCCTTCCAATTCAGGAGAATTTGAAGAACTAGATAAAGAAAGACAAGAATCATTTCACTTCTGAAGCAGCAAATACCCAAAGAACACTTCTTAAATATAAAGCATTGAAAGTATCTAAGGATTTATTTGTACAAGAATAGGCATCCTATCTGAAAAGGAATTATTTCCATTTTGCTTAAGAGAAGGTTTTGATGCAGACAACATACTGACATTTTGTTACAAATACTAATACTAACTAAATCCCACTACTATCTTCAGTTCCCAAGTTATAATTAAAGTAAAATTTGCTGAGTTATCTCAGAGATTATTTCTTAAGCACGTCACCTTCTATCATGTCAACGCTTTAAAAAAAAAAAAGGGAGATATTTGTACTAAGTTCACAACAGCTAACGAGACAACCTAGTAAGAACTGAATGTTAAAATCATTAAAAGAGTGGCTAAGAGGAGAAAGATACAATGATATGACAAATAGAACACTAATTTCTTGTAAGTAACATGACTGCCTGACCTTTATTGGTAATTTCTTTACTGAGTGTATTGTCTGCTATCAAGCCCCTTAAAGAAAGCAGGTCATTACTCTCAGCAGCTTATGGAGAACAGCAACTAAACAACATATTTTCCTGAACGGATCTGACAGAGTGTGTGGTCTTCATGTCCCTGATGCCAACATAACAAACTTTATTTATGATGAGCAGTCATGCAAGAAAGTTCTTGGATGCTGGGGCCTGGTAAGTAGCTAAGAACAAACTTTTAACAATAAAAGAAAACAGGCCTACAAAAAAACCCCAAACAAAAGCCAAACTAAACGAACCAAACAAAAAAACCCCAAACCAAACAAAAAGTGCCTTGCCTCCAAAGAACAATAAAATAGAGCAGAAATGTCCAGAGATGCATATACAGCAAAATAATGAGCAAAGATTCCAAACCCAACCTCTGGTTTATACAGAGGGCAAGAATATTCTCAAGCAGTGGAACTGTAGCAGCATTGCAAATCTTGTTTTAAAATAAACCAGTCAGACCTCCACCAAATGAATTTCTCATTGCAGAACATATCAAAGGAAGTGGTTCCACAGAAGTAGTTTTGGTCTGCTCAAAATCTGTAATGGCAAAGCCCCACATTCTCCTGGCAGGGCACCTCACAGGGCTAATTTCTCATGGATGTTCTATATCTATATGATAATACAAAACCTTTGCACACCAGCAATACAAAAATACAGCAGAAAACTAAGTCTTGCAATATAATCACTTCACCTTTAAAAAAAACCCCAAACAGCTAAAGATTCACTTCATCAAGGCATGACTTAAACCATCAAGTGAGTTGTACCAACAGTACTGCAGAACCTATAACCCTACATACAATTACCTACTATTATCCTTACCTCACAGTAATTATTCCAACTTGTTGTTTTGCGGAGCTGATGAAAACTCAGAATGCCAGGAAGAACTACTGGATTTTATAGAAGTCATTTGCTGCTACTATAAACAGACAGCACTATACATGCTTAAAAATACAAAGAAACATTACTGCCAATCAAGCACTGATCTACGCTTCTAAACTGTATTTGTTTATGCAGTGCCTATGCGAATAAGCTCTGCAAGTGTGACACACAATATTATTCATGGTTATTAGACACCAATTTTATGAGATAGGATCTTATCTAAGTATAACTCAGTGCGGAGTCAGGTCTTCAGCCTGTATTAAACAAGCACTTATCCACAGAAGCAGCTTTTATGCAAGTTAACAAGATCATTTGGTTTAAAGCATAGTTATGCAAGCGTTATGATCTCTGTGGCAAGTTGAAAGAATTATGCAAACTCCAATCTATGCCTCATTATTATTTCTAAACACAAAGTTTTATCAAATGTTTTGTTTTTTGATTACAAGTAGATGCTTTCTTTGACAGTGACAGAAAGAACCTAAGACTCAATTGGACTATCACTGTACATTTCACTGCATCTTAATTCCATTATTATTTTAACACTTCATTTCCTTGCAATCAAAGTGAAATAAAGAAGTAAGGTTAGCAGGATATTATTATAATAACTATTTGGTAAATACTGCCACCTAATGCCTACAGACTATTGCAGTAACTCCCACTGGGCAAAATTCTGAAAGGATTGTCTTAACAGACTAGAAAGAGAAAATGCCAAAAGTCTTGGCTTATGGAGCATAGAAAGAACTTAGCAGTGGTACAAAATTTCTACTCCCAAGCAGCATGTAACTTTCAAGATTATCAAAATCATTTCAGTGTCACAGTGCCTAAAAGACTAAGATTCCTCCTGAAGCATAACAATGCTTCTTCCACAGATCTCTACTGAATTTCAAAACTCTTCCTGTTACCAGTCAAAATCTTCCTGTTGCAACAGCTAAGTATTTCCCACCTATTGCTCAGGCCATTAATATACTGTAATCTACTGAAGGTCAGACCTGGACAAATATATTCCAGCTTCCTTAATTCCACAAACAAAATCTGAAGCATTCAAGGAATTCGGATGTCTGCTTTTCTTGCTGTTCCTATTTCTTACAGTTTGAAAATGGTAAATCAGGTCACAGCCACAAAACTCAAATGTGAGAAAAGCAGACATAGCAGTCTTTCAACATCAAGGGCCAGGATGAATATCTTCTCCAGTGATGACAGGCAGTAAGCATACCACACAGGACATGGACTTGTTTTATGATAATTATTTTCTAGGATCACAAATCAGTGCCCCAAAAATCATCCCTTCCAGAGACTCGCACTAAAGTCTGTCTCAAAATGGGACTATGAGCGATCCTTGGATTTCAGGTAAAGGACTCAGAGCAGAATAAAGAGAAATGGAAGTCTGGAGCAGAGATGATCCAGCAAGTGACTATTTTCATCAGTAAAAGAAACCATGAAAGTTTTGGGAAATAAGCATTTTAAGATAGTAATCACTGCAGCGTGAGTTTTCATTATTAGCTTCAGTAATATAAAAGCCAAGTAGAACACACAGGAGCTTCACCAGGAGATGCAGGGTATCAAACTACGCTCAGTTACTACCACCCAGTGGCAGTCAGGAAAAGCATCAGGGTACTGACAGCAGCTCATTTCCCTTGACAGAAAACAAGCTGCCTCCACTTCACTTTTTGTCTTTTGCATCTTTCTGGAGGCTAAAGGACACCTTTCCCCGTGCCACAACCATGTGAGAAGTGACTACAGTTCTCTAAAGCTCAGGCTTTTGGCCCCTGTTGTCACAGAAATTAAAGATTACCTACTTTCTGAACTGACAAGATCCATCTCCCACAATATCAATGCACATCTCCCTCCCATCTCATGAAGCAGAGATTAGCAGAAAATACAACCTAACATTAATCCAACAAGTTGAAGTTTTTCTAATATCTGTTTTCATACACAAGAAGTGTCACAGAATTGCCACATGTCCACAGACCACTTTTTTCAGGAACGATATGTCCCTGCTCTTGGTGAACTTTCTTCATATAGAAACAACCAGAAAAAAACCCCAAAACAATAAATATGTACCATTTAACTTACTTCATACATGAGTTTTAACAGTAGGACCACATTCAAGATCATCTTGCCATCTGATATTTTTTGAACAGCAATCACAAACAAACTATTAATTCACAGGTGAGCACTTTCCTTTAAGGCATAAGTTTCCACAGTTAACCAGAACATAGTGATGTACAGAGGCAGTCTTAGATAAGGCTGCATAATGTGACATACCAATGTTAAGGCAGATACAGACAATGAGGTCAGAAAGATTATCAGATATACACTTAGTAGCTCTCATACATTAGCTTTAACAGTGGTATATTAGTTTAATGTCAGAGTAGCAACATTTTTTCGTTTTTAGTAAAAATAAAAGGAGATGTCACATGCAAAACAGCCAAGTTGACAATGACAAGGCTTTTAGGAGAGGTCCCCAAAGCCCTTTACGTCACAAAGAACAGTTTTGGGGAAGCCTGCAAGACTTGGATACTGTAGTCTCAGGCTGCAGCCAGTCTAGTCTAACACTGGGATGTCACTGTGCTATCTCAGAGCAACCTGAAAACAAGAGCTCTCAGTTTTCTTCTAGCTTCCTCCATAATTCAAACACTATGAAGACTGTAAGGATAAACAACAGTCCATTTGTAGCAAAATGCAAGAAGTCTGATTATAAACAAACATCCTTCTAGTTAATGAAAGATGGATTAACTGTTAAATATGTAACTAAAATTTCTAATTAGTTTTTGCATCTGAAGTTTACACTGGGGATTTTTCTTTTTTTAATGAAAAAAAAGTTTTGTATAAAACACATTTCAAACTGCTTTCACAGACAAAGTAAGCAAACCTTTAAGTACAGTTAAAGCACAGCCTGTATTGGTCAATTCTTTTCTTCCAACTTACTTCTTTTGAAAGAGAATTTCTCTATTTTATCATGGAAAAAACCAACAGCTGACATTTTAGTTGTGAAGTCAGGTTACATGCATGTGTACTCAAACCATTACTCTTTTCCAGCTGGAACGATGCTATGCAATTTGGGATTGTTTTATTTAACCTGTTTTCAATCTTTAACTCCTACTGATTTGCTTCTTTTGGGTTTGCAGGACCAGCCGAAAATTTCTCACCATTTACTGTTACCGAAACAGTAAAAGAACTTGTTTCTATTACTCAAACCCCTAGAGGAGGTTAGTGGAATGAAGGCATAAACTTCTCAATAATGGCAAGACCTAATTAGCCATTTATTCCAAATATTAGATCTATTTCATTCTTTTCTAGTATACTAACCAGTCAACAAAAAAGTCCAGGTAACCTTCATCTGGTTTCTCCAACTTTGGTGTCCCCATTTCAGCTTTTATGCCTACCAGGATATCAGTTTCTCCCTATTAAAACAAAAACATATCACACAACTGGAATGATAATTACAGAGCTACTTGTTTAATTTAAATGTCTATGGCAAGCTGACATTTCTACCTTCCAGTTATCAGATCATTCTATCAGAGTAAACTTAAAATAACGTTTTTCTTAAAGAACAAAAGGCTTTAGAAGAACAATATTAAGCCTAAGAAGATTCTTCAAATAATTACCACACACATTACCTTTCCCTAGGTTAAAAAGACAGTGTTAATATCCAAGACTGCTTCTGTCATTTTGGTTCTGTAAACAACTCTTTCTGCAGAACCTTCATAATAGTGCACAGTATATTTATCTTCTTCACACTCAACACATGTCAGAAGGAGTTTTGCTTCATTCTAAAGGAACAGAAATTTTTGTGCCCACCCCCAGGAATTAGGCACAACAGCAACTTCCGTTTTCAAGATCAAATGTTAGATTTGTTCAGACTGAAGGCTGTCCAGGCACTTCACATTAAATCCTACTCAAGCCAGCCTGAACCAATTATGTAGCCTGTCATTATTTCCACATCCCATAGTTTTAGTTACTGCTATACACACACACATCATTACACACACAAACCCATCTACAAATAGCATCAGCTTAACTAGTCATATAAACAAGAAATTTTATCAGCAAGGTACCAAATCCCTAAGAAATTTACCTACCAGCTTTACTCTTGCAGATCCACTTGTGTTTGATACAACGTCTGTTTCTATTTCTGCACATCTGTAGTCTTCACAGCCTCGACCATCTACACGAAGATCCTCCTAAGTATGACAATCAATATATTGCACTTAAGAGAATCAATAACGAGAAGAAAAAAAAAAAAAAAACACGACAAAAAACCAAACAAACAAACCCCCAAAAAAACCCAACCAAAAAAACCCCCCAAACCCTGTGACTTTGAACTTTCCTTCTCCTATACCAAACACAGCAGTGAAGAGGATATAAAAGCAACAGCTTGTAGTTTCATCATGGAGTACAAAAGAACCAACTATACTTTTTCTTTTATATCTCATTTATGTAGACCTTACAACAAGCAATCTGCAGGCAGACATGAACGGCACAAAGTCCCTTCAATTCCCAAAAGAAAGCTCCAGATTCCAAAACTGTAAAGGTCGTGGCCTTAAATCGTACTTTACCTAACACAACTCAGCTCTTTGCTGGGACAGGCAAGTTCTGTACTTTTACATCAGTAGTTAGGACACCAGCCTTTCAAATGCCTTTATTCACTTGTATTCCAAAAACGCGTATTATGCATCCTCTGATACTATACACCTTGTTCTCATAAAACCAGGCTGTTTTTCAGTAAAATTCAGTAAAAAATACAGTTCTGTTATCTTTGGGGCTTCTCCCCAGACATCCTTTACTCTTCCTCCTTGGTCCACTCATGTTCCTTTGCTAAGTGACAGGCTAAAACTCTATCCAACGGCAATAACTTGAGAAAGAGCCAGGGAACAGGTGGAAAGAGCAAGGAAAGATGAGCAAATGGGGACAGAAGAAGGATATTAAGCTACTAGAGAGCATCCAAAGGAGGGCAAGGAAGGTGGTGAAGGGCCTCGAGGGGAAGTCGTTTCAGGAGCTGCTGAGGTCACTTGGTCTGTTCAGCCGGGAGGAGACTGCGGGGAGACCTCACTGCAGTCTGCAACTTCCTCCTGAGGGGAAGAGGAGGGGCAGGCACTGATCTCTTCTCTGTGGTGACCAGTGACAGGAGCCGAGGGAATGGCCTGAAGCTGTGTCAGGGGAGGTTTAGGCTGGATATCAGGAAAAGGTTTTAGACCCAGAGGATGGCTCGGCACTGGAACAGGCTCCCAAGGGAAGTGGTCACAGCACAAAGCCTGACAGAGTTCAAGAAGCGTTTGGACAATGCTCTCGGGCACATGGTGTGATTCTTAGCGCAGGGCTGCGCAAGGCTGGGAGCTGGATTTGGTGATCCTTGTTGGTCCCTTCCAACTCAGCTTATTCTGTGATAACAAATGCACGTCCTGCTCTCAGCCTGCTTCCCGTTCCGATGCTCGGTGTGCTCAGAAGATTACTACTCCAGAGGCTCGCCCCCAGATATAATGGTGGAGGGCTGGCTCCCTCCCTCCCTCCTTCCTCCCTTCCCTCCTCCCCAGCCTAACTCGCTCCCTACCGCCCGGCGCCCACCCCGGTACCTGCACGCCGTGCACGATGTAGAACTTCTCCGCATCGCTCAACACCACGGACGCCATTCCCGCCGCCTCCCGCCCGCACCTGCGCAGTGCCACGCTTCCTCCCTGCCTTCCTGCCTTCCATCCGCCCGTCCGCCCGCCCAGCCGGCACCGGCACCTCACTGCGGGGGCTCCCCCTTCCTGCCGGCAGAGCGGGGGTGCAGCTGGGAAGCCACAGAAGCCTTTCCCATGGAGTAGGCGCAGCGCTCTGGACGCGGTACCCCCTGGGCAGCCCGCATCCCGGAAAACGTCCCGTCCAAGAAGCTGGCCCTCTTGGCAAACCAGAACAGCCGCTCTCTGCCTGCCCTCTGCCAAGAGCTCCTGAAGGAGGCTGTGGAAATATCCCAGTGCTCAGAAAGGGATCGCGTAGTCATAGTCCTCTGCGTTTCTTCATTTTCCTTGCGGAGTTTTCACCTCAGAAAGGTCCAAGCGAGGTGCGGTGCGCGGGGAAGGCTGGTGCGGGAGCAAGGAAGAAACCAAATGCTTTCCTTAAGAGATTCTGTTCGTCCTGTGCCAAATATCGCTGGGAAAGTGGCGTGGGAAATGTAATTAAAAGCTCGCACTGTTATATTAAAACACTAATTAAGGGTTGGGGGTTTTTTGACAGCCTTAATTGAGAGTTGCATAACAGTCATTAATGTAAGTTTGCACGCCTTTTTGCACAACTCCTGTGTATAACTTTCAGAGTATTTTAAAAGATGCTATCTGACTTCACGCTGATGCTTGTTTGGATAAAAATGATCCATGGCTCCGAAGGGTTACACAGCACAGTGTCGGAGTTCATCCAGCTTTCCAGAACTCCTTGTTCAATCAATTGTACAGAGCATTCCTGGCTGTGCCTACTTGAGCAGGTGGTGTGATGCAGTGGGAGCAAACCTCAAGAGCAATGGATGGTTTTGGATGTTTTAGCTTGGTCTGGTCCCACTGGCAGGCTGCTTATCCATTAGCAGTCGGGGCATAGTCGATGCATTTCTGGGACTCTTCTCATGGCTTACCTGCATCCAAAAGGAGTCAAGTTTCTGCACTCTAGAGTTGTTGCATGGGCACTGCTTACTGCTTCTTGGTGGGGAGAGCCAGCAGTGGAGCCTGACAGAGCTGGGAGCCGAGGCTTGGGTAGCTTGTCATCCCCACTCACCCTAGGGAGGTGAACAGGGCCAGGTCTTCTTCCTGGGCCAGGGGAGTGCCAGACAAAGGCAGTGCCCATGCATGAAAGGGCCCTGGTTTGTGTATTCTCTCTGAAACAGCATCTGCAGTGCTGCTGTCCAGCACAGATTGACCCTTCATTTGACTTGCAGTGTGATACTTGTGTCCTCACATTCCACAGTATGAACCAAACAAGAAGTAAGAAGAAATCAAAAACTCCCTGAAAAAGTGAGTGAATTTGATCTGAAACACAGTGTTCATGCAGATGCACCCTGTGATTTCCACTGAGAGCACAGGGAGATGACATTCTGGCTCTCATCTCAGCTCCTGCCTCTCATGGCTTAGCCCACAGCAGCTAACAGTTCCAACTGCCAGGAAAGAGTGATTTGTTAATTTTTTTCCCCACCTCTGTCATCCCAGCTTGGAGTCTACCTAATGTTAGTCAAATTCTTGCACAGTCCAGAGGCTCAGCTAGCAAATCTTGTTCACATGCAAACAGCAGTTTTTCAAAGGCGGGAGGAGTCCAGGTCTGGCTTGTTTCTCCTCAGGCAGAGCAGAAGGCATCCTCTTGCCCTTAAGAGCGCTTCTGAGCACATTCAAATTCCAGCACAAGGCAGTAGTGAAGCGTATACAAAAAAGGATGCCACTTGTTTCTTGGGTTTGTTGGGGTTTTTATGTTGGAGTTTTTTTTAACAAAGGCAAAGCAATATCTTTTCCTCTAACTTCATTGTGGTAAATTAATGACATGTGTTGGCTCAAATAAAGCCAGCCTGAGGGAACCCCCTGAAATGTGAACATTTGCAGTGCGTGATTAATACCTGGCAAGGCCGCAAAGGCTGAAAGCTGACGTGGAGGGTGTCAAGCAAACTCAGCCCTTGCTCTGTCTCCAAACATGACACCTGCAGTGGAGCACTCTGTCACAGAATCATAGAGTCACAGAATGGGTACGATTGGAATGGACCACAGTGGGTCATCTGGTCCAACCTCCCTGCTCACGCAGGGCCATCCTAGAGCACGTTGCACAGGGTTGTGTCCAGATGATTCTTGAATATCTTCAGCAAGGGAGACTCCACAACCTCTCTGGACAACCTGTTCCAGTGCATGGTCACCCACACAGTAAAAAAGCTCTTCCTCGTGTTCAGGTGGAACTTTCTGTGCATCAGTTTCTGTCCACTGCCTCACGTCCTAGTGCTTGGTACCACCGAGAGGAACCTGGCTCCATCTCTTTGGCACTCCTCCCCCCCCTTTAGACATTTATACACATTAATGGTGTCCCCTCTCAGTAGTCTGTTCTCGAGGCTGAACAGGCCCAACTTCCTAAGCCTTTCCTCCTAAGAATGATACTCCAGTCCCGCAAACATGCCCTCTGCTCTGCGCTGTACGGCTCCTCCTTGGGCGCCAAAAGATTTTGGAACCTGCACACTGAACCGGCCTGGGGCTCAGAGATGCCCGGTGAGGCAGAACCATCCGTTCCCATGTCAAAACAAAAAAGCGGGTTTTTTTCCTCA
>VZTI01001458.1:265188-307610 GCA_013397865.1 Struthidea cinerea
GCCCGGGGATGGCGCGGCCGCCCAAGGGCCGCGCGGAGCCCCGCATCCCTCGGCGGGGCCCCCGGGCCAGGGCTGGGCGGCGGGTCGTGTCCCGCAGCGGCGTCCCCGGGAGCTGTGGGCATCGGTCGGGAAACGAGAGAAGGGCTCCCGCTCTCCCCTCTCCGCCTTCCAGCGCTGGGCTTTAAATACTGGGAGGCTAGACACGTTAAATGATACCGGGCTAAATACGCGGTGTAGGTCTGCTCCGCGGCCTTTCGGAGCAGCGTTGAGTCCCCTCGGCAGGAAATTTAAAGTCGGAGCCTCCGGCGCTTTCGTCGGGGTCGTGTGACCTGTCAGTGGATTGCAGTGGTCCTGTAATTTGCTAATGCGCTGCAGCGATGGGACGTGCCTGCCAGCGAGCAGCTGGACAGCGAGTGGGGCTGACCCCGGCGCTTCCGAGGTGACCCTGGTCACCCGGCGTGTGGCTGCAGCTGTCCGATGGCACCATCGGCCAGGTGCGACCTCGGCATCGGGAGTAATCCGTGTCGAAACCATGGCGCTGTGCTGTGGCGGGTTTAGTTGAAATGGATGGTGAGTTTTAGATGGCAGTAGCAAGCGATCCGGACTGGTTTAGAACGGCAGCTTCTAAGTGTTACTGGAGTAGTTCTGTAAGGTGAATTTTTAAGAAGAAGCAAGAACTCAAGATGGCTCATTAGAAAATAGTCTTCAAGAAAACAATGAAGAAAACAAGCCTTGGGGAGAAGGAGGCAGCAGAGCGTGCCATTGAGGGATGTGGGATGGACAGCAAAGTTCGTTTAGATCTCTTTCCTTTGATCCTGATCAGAAAAGATAAACTGTGTTTTACAGCATGAGAGAGAGCAACTGTGTGCCAGACTCCTGACACAGCAAAGGTGTGTGTGCAATGTCAGATCTGTAGGAAAGGAGCCCAAATTTGGATGGTTGTTCTGATACAGTGGAATCACAGAGAAGGAAGGGACTGGTTTCAGTGAGTGACTGCATTGGGTGTCTGGTGGCGTACATAGCAAGGCATTAGTGAGGACCGTGTTTTTCTTTGCTCAATGAAAGCAACAAATAAGTCTTTTGTGTAGTGTTACAGGCATATCAGTGATAAGAGTCATCATAAAGGGAGCCACGCCATTCTTACGTCTTTAAAAAATGCAGCCCTGTGTGCAGATAAATAAAGATCTGCTCGTTCAAAGGCTATGACTCTGTCAGCGTAGCTCTTGGTGCTGCCTCACTGATGCAATAGTGTTTGTCACACCAGTGGGACCTGCTGCTGGTAGTAAGTTGTGTCTGACTGAATGTTCATTGAGATTTAGAAGGTGTGACGCAGAAACTCTTTGTGGTTATAGGTTTATAAAAGGGCAAATATAAGGTCTTCCTAAAACCCAAAATATTTGTTGTGACATTTAGGACCTATACCAATAGCATTTGTTGGGTATTTCATGTATGTTTCTGCTTCCTTTTAGTTTTTTATTTTGAGCGATGTAGTTACAGACAAGGGTGTGTATTTCAGCTTTAAATTGCTTGTTTGGTAGTGGACAAAAGTATACAAATGTAATTTAATCCAAATAATGGGAGCAGGTTGCAAGGAGAGGAATGCTTAATTCCTCCGTAGATGCAGGTCTGCTGTGCCCAAGTAGTTGTGTGTTTCTCCTGGGCAGTTCCTTTGCATCAGCAAAGGGCAACAGCTGACAGTCTTCAGCAGGACGTGTATATCCTGGGCAGTGGTACCTCATCTTTGGTGAATCTCTTTTTCTTACCTAATATGAATTTACTTTTCTCGGTGGGTGGATTGCTGTGCACCTCCAACAGAACAGGAGCTGGCAGTGTTGCATAGTGCATGCAGTTTAAACCTGTGTGTTGCATTATTTCAGGAAGACTTGCTCATGGAGCCAGTTTTACTGTGCAGACATTTCCCATAAGCTGTAACAGGGCATCTCTCCTGTAGCGGAGACTAGATGGGCACCCACAGTGGTGTCGGTCTGAAAATGGACTGGCTGTAGCTCAGCCAGTCTCTGCAGATGTTAGTTGGCTGAGCTTATGCTGTTCTCTGATCCCTCTGCAGTGTAGACATGACCTTAGGGCGATATTCTGGAGTACAGTTTTTTTGCCTTCCTGACAGAAGACAGCAGGTAATGTAAAATATGACACGACAGAATAGCTTGTTGTCAGTTTTTATTTTCCCCATCCTGTGCTTAGCTGGTTGAAGCAAACTAAATGTGACTGATTGTACCTGGAACATCATGTTTGACCCGTGCACGTAACTAATCTGAAGCTTCAGGTTGTGTTCAGGAAAATGAGAAGTTAAAGCTTTCCTAATTGAAGCTGTGTGTTTCCTGGGTTGTGCAAGCAATAAGGAAAGAAGATAGCCCTTCCCTGGAGCTGCAGTGCAGCAAGTCTGCCAGTAACACTTCACACATTGTCCTTTTGAGAGGGAGTCCAAAAGAATGAGCCAGCTTGTCTGCAGGGTGTGGGAGCCAAAGACCTCCCCATATGGCAGTAGTTCCCGGCTAGTGAGGTGCAAGGTGTTAGAGGCAAGGTGCAGCTAGGTGCTGGCTCACTGCACGGGAGCACTGGCATGTTAACTCCTGTTGCCTGCTTCTGGCTGTGCCTCCAGCTTGGGGAGTGCTTGGGAGTGCTTCTGGAGACTGGAGTGAGAGATTTATCAAGGCTTACAGCCCTGTATCTCTTTGCACCACCAGGTTACAAGGTGACCATACAGAACCAGTGCTGTTACAGGAGAAGAGGTAGGAGTGCAAGAAAAGGGGAAAAGGAGAGGATAGGCATGGGAAGGTATGGAAAAGGCTATAGCAGCAGAGTTCAGCTAGAAAAATGTTGGGAAATGCTATTCCAGGAGCAAGTAAAACAGTAAGTAAAACAAGGACACAGAAAACTCGCTGTTAAGATCCTTGGACAACAGAGGAATGTTGAATGAGAGGAAATGCAAGGCCCTTGTTGATGTTTCTGCTGCTGGGCTGGTGGTAGATGGTGTGTTTGTGATGTTCAGCTGTGAGTTTTGCAATAATGCAGAACTGACGGGGTGGCCAATCTTAAACGTGGTGCAGCATGCAGAAGTTAAAACAAGTGGGCTGAAGCTGAAACAGTGTGAGTGAGTAAAGGTAGTGTAAAGCACTATACTATTGAAAAAAAAACTTGAAAGACATATACAGGTCTAGTGGGAAGGCGGTAGTACTACACCATAGATACAGAGAGGGCTGTAGCAGGTGATAAAGATAGTAATGTGATATGCATCTTTGTTCTTTGCAGTGACTACCTGAATTACTGATGTCCAATATAACACAGAATAGATAAGGAAGATACTATATATTGCATCTGGTCTTGTCTTGAACTCTCTGTATTTCAAAGGGTAGCAAAATTAAGGTTTACACACAGAAACTGTATTTTTTATGGCAGCAAGGATCCCTTCTGCTTGCCAGTGCAAAAGTGAGCAAAACAAGGAATGTTTAGTTTGCCAACTCAGATGTTCTTTGCTGTGTTTCAAAAGCTTTAACATATAGCAACTTTGAACCTACAGGTTTTTCTAGTTCTCTGAAGTAGCAGCATAGGTTTCTTCTAGTTGTGATTTTAACTTTGCAGGAGAGAGGTGATAATTTTTTGGTCCCTGTGTTACTAATGTGCTATTTTAATGTGTGCCCTGTGTACTGTCTGTAGTTGGCTTAGGGATCTGCTTAGGTGTAGTACGTAGATTTAAAATCTAAATGCCTTACAGCCTTCATACCTATATCTTTACCTACCCCTATGTGGTAAGGCAGAAGAATAAACTACAGGCAGAGGAATAAAATCAGAGAGTGAGTGACTTACGCATGCTTGTGAAGAGGGGGCTGTAGCAGAAGCAGGTGAGAGCCAAATCCTGTGTTAGACCATCTTGAGTGAAAACGTATGTCTGGTAGCTAAAGTGCTCTTTCTGCCTTGAAAGATAGTATTTAGAATTTTTTTTTAGACTAGAGGGGTTCTGCCAGCTTTTTATTATGATTAAAACTTTAAAGCTGCAGCTCTTTCCTGCTCTGCAAAACATATTCCTTTTGCCGTGAAAGTTGTGTGGTTTTTAAAATAGATGCAAAAAATAATACCAGTTTCATAGATAAACCTTCCCCTTTAATTTTTGTCTTTCTTTCTTTTTAAAAAAAGTTGATAAAGGACAAATTGAGAATTTATGTTCCCTTAATCCAGTGACTTGCTGTTTTAAGTCCTGAGTCAGCATGTACATTGCAAAGCTGTCTAGAAGACCAGGACAGCTTCTCCTGTTTTGTCTCTCATAAGGCTATGTATTCAGGATAACTGCAGTGCTGTGGGAAAGCATGACATCCCCATCTGTTGTTTTCTGTTTCCTGGTGCAGTCTCTCCTGTGAGATTGCTCTTCCTTTCTGATGCTTAACTTCAGAGAGGTGGCAATGCAACAAAAGATTCAGGACTAATATTTATCTTTTGACATAGGTTAGGTAGCTCGTGTGTATTTGGTCTATTGGGAAACTGTAAGACTGGAGTGACAGAATTTCTTTGTTCCCCTTGCAGCTTTGATAGTTAAAAACTTATCAGTTATTTTGTAATGGTTCATTACTTAATGACAGTTTTATGAAGTACCTTTTATCTCTGATGGAAGATCACTAACTTTGTGATCAGAGCAAGTCAGATCCAAGTCTGACCTCAGTCTCTGGTGCCCTTGTGACTTGTGCCCTGTTCCTACATGTTGCCCCAATTTTGTCACTCATCCAGAGTGGCCAGTGTTTTTGTACCTTGGACAGTAACTACATTGTCTTTGCTCTCCTTTGCTCAGGCCGGCAGCTGACAGGCCTTTGGTGGGGGTGCAGTCACCAGATAACTCAGACTCTTAGGTCAGTCTTTATTGCATTATATTTTATTTATACATGCCCATTAGTTAAGCAGAAATGATACAGACATTAACCAGGAAGCTGTTACCATCTCCCCTGAGAGACTGCATACCACAAACATCAGGATAGGGAAACCCCTGTATTTGTAATTCAGAAAACATGGCCTTATTTTCCTTTCAGTTCTACTGATGGAATTCCTCTGGCACTGTTGAAGTTGCTTCTTGTCTACACTGATGTAAATTAGAGGAGGGCTGAGAGGTTTGTGCCTTATGTGGCTGCATCTCTTTTGAGGCTGTCATTCTCAGCCTGATACAGGCCCTCAGGGTGGAGTTTCTAGATCTGACCGACGTCTTTGAGGTAATTTCCCCCTCCGCCTGCTCTCCTTACGGAGAAGTTCCCTCTGTGTATTTGTATTCCTATTCAGATGTGTTCTTCAGAAAGTCATTACTTCAATTAAATCTTCCCCTCTAATAAGATGCTTCTCATAAAAATAATAAAAGTATGATTTTAGTGTGAGCCATTTTTACTAAGGTTGTGTTCACATGTGACCTCTTTGAAGTAAGAAATAAACTAAAAATAGAAAGTACCATCAAAATAGTTGATTATATAAACAGTTTTGTAAACAGTTACTATAAAGCATTGTAATACAGCCACTTACTTCCTTCACGTATAGAAAAAAGTTATAACTTGGTTACCATCTGTTTTTACGTGCTCTCTATTCCCCTTTTTAAGGGAGATAATTCAAGCCTGTGCATTTACCCTCAGGAAACAAAAATTTATTTTAAGCCTCGTAATTTTTTTAAGGTTTCTTTATGCCGTTTTTCTTCAGTATGGGAACTGAAAGTGTTGAAATTGCCTGTCTTCAGGAGCCAAAGGATTCAGGAGAATCTTGAGATGTTTGTGATCCTTTTGCTAAAAGCAGATGCATAGCTGGTAATGTTGCATTTACGCTGTAACTATACTCCTTAATGTAGCCTGAATTTCCAGGAGAAAAATGAAAAAGTATCTGTGGTAGGCACAATCCTGTTCCCTTCTCCTAAGGTGGCTGGAGGAGGGCTGGAGCAGGGCTGATTTTGCCCTGTGATAATTTGATCTGAGTCATCGGGTGTCCTGCAAGCGCAGCATTAACTTCCGTGCCTGGTTCTTCCCTGTTGCCTTTGCCATTGTAACCCAATATTAGGTTTGTACACATTTGGGTTTTTAGCCCAAATTGGGGTGGGGTTTGTTTTGTTTGTTGTTTGGCTGTTTTTTTTAACCATTTTTTGGAGTCCTGAAAGTATTCCAGTGGAAGTGCAGCTCTCTATAGCAAATTTGAGCCTGCTAATAATAGGCTTGCTTTTTTTAGCTGCCTTTCACAGACCTGTTAGAAATGTCCCATTGACCCTCCAGGGTTTTGTAAACCAGGGGTTGGAAACTGCCATGCCGATGGATATCTGGATGAATCTGCCGGAGACTGCCAGAAATTCTCGGCATAGCTGGCCTGTTTTGTTCCGCTACTGCTGATCAGATAAAGCTTTTTAGGCCTTGCAGGAGCCATTAGGAAAATACATATAAATACTGATATTTTCTTACTATCTCTGCTTTGGCAAGTTTTGACGAGCTTGTTAGATTTTAGCTGCTTGGAAGTGTGGCAGGAGAAGAACCCTTTTAGTTGGGAAACTCACCTTCTCATATGTCTGTTGCAAAGGAAATATGCAGTGTTTTAGTCTATGCAGTTTTATGTACAGAAAAATGAAATAAACGTAAAAATGAATTCTCCTGCAGTTTCCGTCTGTCTATCTGGGGCTGATTGATTTTGTTTGAAAGGACATCTGTCCTGTGGATCTAGATTGCCTACTTTAGCTGTCGTGAATATAGTATGTCTAGTTACATATGTTTGCTTCCTTTTGAAGATAAAAATTTAACTTCAGTGTTGTTTGTCAGCTCTCAAGGTAATCTGTGTGTCATAAAAGCTGTTCAGAAGTATTTTTTTAAAGTAAATAAAAAACCAAACTGAAAACTTAAAAAAAGGTCCATGATCTGCCCTGATCTCTGTTCTTTTTATTCTTTTTTTCCCCCAGTATTGTTTTCATGTGATTGGCAGAACTTGAAATTCACTTAGTTCATATGGCAGAATGAAAATGTTAACCTCTTCCCGAAATTCAGTGTTAATGGACTTGTAATAGAGGAAATGGGTGCAATGTACATAGTAATGCTGTTGTTCTGCAAGTCATACCCATGTGCTTGACTTCACTAGCATGAGTAATTACATGAAAATCAAAAGGTTCACAATGATGGTGGTTTTATGCTTGCTGTGAGTTTTACATCAGAAGCTCAGGTAGCTTTCAGGTACTTACTGGGTGAAGGCCCACATCATTTGTTTGTACATTCTTAGCACATTCCTTGGCCGTCACAGGCCATTAAAAAACAGATTTTTTTGACATGGCTTATGGCAGGTAAAAAGACAGTTTATATAGGGTGTAATAGCATATTTTAAGTGTTCACTGTAGCAGGAAGTGGATTTTCATTTGTTTTGTTTACATTTCTAACTTATGTATTACATGTTTTTTGATTGTTCCCGTAATGCCAGATGCCTTCCAGATAAAAAAAAAAGAAAAGGTCTTTGCTCTGTCATGTCATTAAGCTGAATTGATGTGTGTGTTGTCATTGTATATCACACTTACCTAGTGGCCCCTCTTGTAGCCTGACACCAAGAGTAAGTCCTTAAGCCCTTTGCCTACATTGTTTACATATTGTTTGTTCCAGAGCAGGCGGAGCTGACATACTCCATCTGTATTATAAATTAAGTTCATATGCAGCATGATTGAAGGCCAAACCAGTTAGGGCAAGTTACTACTTCCACCCTGCTACAAGCTTTTTTTTTTGGTTGTTGTACTATTTATATGAAAATACCAAATTGGACAACATAAACCAAAACAGATGTTTGTGTATGTAAGAGCAAGGAATTAAAAAAACCCCACTAACCGGGTCATGTAGGAGAGAAGCGGAGACTCTAAGCTCCTATAGCTTGACTCTTAAGATAATGAACACTAAAACACATAGGTATTTCTCAAATAATGTATGGTGTTTATGTATTGATTACTGATTTTTTAATTTTGTTGCCTAATGAGCCCTCTAAAGCAAGCATTAAATGGCAGAGTACATTAAATAACAAAATTGTCGTCCAGCCATAATCAGGGGCCTGTGCTCTGTCCTTTTAACTCACTGCAGAAATGGGTCTCCAGACCTTCAGACTGAGGGGGCCTCAGGGCTCCTTCCAGTTTCTCCTTAGACAGTTACCCAGCAATAGATTTTTCTTACTTTTTCCCCCAGTTTAGCTCAATAATATTTCTGAGGGAGAGCTGTGGAACATTTATTGGAATGAAACTACTTCCTGCACTTGCAAGAGAGATTAATTTTTGTTTCACTGCTGAAGTGTGCTGTTCAGGACTAAACCCACAGCTTTAATCACTGTGTATTTGTTCAGCTTTCCGTCAGTCTTTGCTAATACTGACCTTAAGGTGACTTGTCAAATTAATTCCTTTGTTAAATAGAAGTTTGCTTTTCCCGTGACTGTTCGCTTCCTTTGCTTTGGGATACAAAACCTTAGGGGAAAATAAAGGCTCAGAGTCTAGGCGAAAAATCCTGAGAGTCCGTGTTCAGGACTGTCCCAGCTTGTTACTGCACCTGTCAGGTCTAAACTTTCAACTGAAAATTGAACACCTAAATTACAGTTTTCTTTCTTACTTTTTTAATGTAACATGATGTTCTTGTCAGCTAAACACTGTTGTCAGGTGTGAGTCTTTAATTATGTCAGTTTTATTTGGAGCTGGCAAACAAGCATAACAATTTTAATAAGATTATTAAACAATGCAGTGGAGATTAACCTGTTTCCTTGAGGGAGTGGAAGAATTGAGTCTGAGAAATACTTGTTAAGTCTGGGTGAATATATGAATACATAACTCTCCTTACAGCAATTGTGAAAAATGGGAGAAAAGGTATGGATTTACTAGTAGTATAGATTTATCTGAACTTAGACCATCAGACCGTTTGGGTAATCACTGTTTATGAAAATTATATAGCTTGTCTTCCCTAAATATCAGGAATCATGAGGCTAAATTATAGCTGTGGTTAAGATGCAGAGTAATTACAATGCGTTGCATGAATTTTGTGAATGAGGAGAGGGTTTTTTGTTGTGGGCTTTTTTCTTGCCAAAGTAAATGACATCCTCACAAGGACATTTTCACCTTGATTTTTCTGTTCTGTGTGATGTGTGTATAAATACAAGACTGATATGCTTTAACATTAATCCACGTGACTTTCTCCAGATTCATAAACCATCTTAAACTCGCTTGGCAGCATACTACATGTTCAAGGTGGAAAGCTAAGAAAATACCTAATTCTCCTAATTTATTTATACTAGTTGTGTTAGAAAACAAATGTTGTAGATGGTCTAGTTCATCTGCTTCTGTGCACCTTGGAACTTTGTGCTCCTGGTTTTTGCCTCTCGCTGCGGCCACAGCAGTTCCAGTACCTCTCTTCCGTGTCGCTCGCACTCAGGCACACAAAGCTCATCACTTCTGTGCTTGGATGTAATTAATCATCTTGCTCATTAATAACCTTATTCTTTGGCTGTGAAAGAATAATTGTCCTCTCATGAATTTGGTCTTCTTAAAATAACAACTGAAAAGTAAACTATCATCTCCTTCCCTGTTGAGATAGGCGCAGCAACATCTCCGTGTAGGTTGGTGTTAGAGAGTAGAGCTCTCTTCTTGTACTTGGGAGAACTTAGCCATGGAATTTGGAGAAAAGTTTGAGGTCCTAGGGACTTCTGCCATTCTCTCAGTATGTTTTCTGTAAAATATATTCATTTTTAAACAAAAACAAAAATAGCTTCAGTGTGAACTTTTTTGGCAGAAAACATAATTAATAGTGTTCCTTTTCTCTGAATTAAAATGGCATAATGAGCATGCTTTTTTGCAAAGCCGTGAGAAGAAGCCTTACATTTTGAAATAGCAGGATGCTGATCCCTTCCATTCAGGGAGATGCAATTCATTGTATTTGGTAGTAGAATTATTGTAGCCATTTTTGTAGAAGGTGGGTCTTTAGAGGGTGTTGTGTTATGAAGTGTTTGGAGCAATGAGCAAATACTCTGAGTAGAAGTGTCTTTGGAAGAGGTTGCTGGGTGTGTAAAGAGCTGCTTTGACTCTCGGTGTAGCATTCCAGGTGTGCTCCAACATTGAGTGGTGGATGGATTGAGTGCAGATGGATTGATCCCTTGCCAAAGACTTAGGAGCACCTTCTCTGTTTTCTCAAATGCCTACATGTGGTGGGAGTTACATTGAAACTACAGCAAGCATGGCACGTACCTGGAGCATTACTGTTCCTGGTTCCAAGATGGATCTTACCCTCTGGATAGACAAGGTGTCTGCAGAGCTAGAGAGGACAGGCAGGGCGATGTCAGTGTTGGTGCTCTTGCTACAGCAGAATGGAGTTGGCTGGAAAATGGGAAGTGAAGCAAATGCCATTGAGGGATGGAGCAAAGGTGGCAGGACAGGCACGGCAAAGAAGAAGCAAGGCCAGAGTGGGAGACAGCTGTTGTTGGGAAATTACAGCCTTCAGCCAAGACTAGAAGTTCCTGTCAAGATCCTTTCTGGGTTGCTTCTTAATCAGTTCCTGCAAATCTCACTGTACAGCTGTTTGTTTTTGCACTTTGACCCCAAAGCTGTGAGTCAGTGGGTAAGGAGAAAGGAAACCTCTTCCACTTGCTAAGTTTCTCAGTGTGTGTAGGAAGGACCCCTCCCTTCCCCAAATCTGAAGCAGCAAAAAGGGACCCTGCCAGCTGTGCCAGGACTTTCTCTTCTCCCCTCACATGGCAGTGCTGAGTTCTTGCTTCAGTTCCTGTTGTGGCAGCTCCTGTTGGCTCCTACCTGATGACTTTTTCTTCATTAAAACGCTTGTTGCCTTTCCACTTAGGGAGGTGGAGGTGGCACACAGGTAGACCTAGTGTGTAATTAAGCACTTCTTAAAAGCACTTAGAGTCTTCTGAGTAAGGAGTGTTCCGATAAGCGCAAGAGTGTGGTTTCCCAATCCATTATTTTGTGTTTGATTTATTTACCTTTTTTACTTTTTCATTTCACTTTCTGCAATTTTCCCATGTGATGCCCATGCCATTACGCGAGCAGAGGTCTGGATGTCTGGCAGAGTAGTGAGCCTTGTTTCTGACTCTCTTTCAGATGCAAGTATGGACATAATAGCCTATGATGATTACTCCAGTCCACCGCTTCAGAGATATTGAAAGGACACCTGAATACCTCCAGCCGGAAAAGTGTGTTCCACCTCCTAGCCGCGCTTCCCTGGGAACAATGTGGTTTATTCGAGATGGCTGTGGTATTGCATGTGCTGTCGTTACCTGGATGCTGGTGTTCTATGCCGACTTTGTAGTCCTTCTTGTCATGCTAGTTCCATCAAGAGATTATGTTTATAGTGTCATCAATGGCACACTGTTCAACACCTTGGCTTTCCTCGCTTTGGCTTCACATTTTCGTGCTATGCTGACAGATCCAGTAAGTATACACCTCTCTCTGTGTGTCTCGGAAAGAAACAGGCGGTGTTTTTCTTGTCTGCTAGATGTTGGGTAACTCAGTTGCCGAGTGAGTGGCAGATTTAAATAACTTTTGTGTGTCAGCCTGCTGAGTGAGGCTGCTGATGTGGTATGCTAATTTTTCGTCCCACTCAAGTTGGATGCAGAGTCAAGGACCCAGCGTTAGATTCCCGGTGTGTGAGGAGCAGCTCCTCTTTTTGCACTGGGATGGAGAGTGTTTCTCTCTGATGCTGTTTTCTCCCCCAGTGGCAGATCTCATGTTTGTGGCTTGTTGTGTCTTGACAAACAGGAAAGCTGGAAAAGCTGGTTTTGGTTGTCTGCCTTGGCAAGTATTGCTTCAGCAGAATGGAGCAGAATGTGTGTTGTTTTGAAAAGCTCTGTTACCATCTCTCATTCTACTGATTTTGTTGATTGTGTTGGACAATACTGAAATAAATATAGTCTGAGCATGCTAAGAGCTGGCAGTTCTTAGTCAAGTTGGGAAGCATCAGAATTGTGAGATGGTTTGTATGTATGCTTAGGACATTGCTTTGAGAGATCAGATCTGCTGCTTTCTTGTCTTTCAGTTTGTGACAAGATGAAGTTTAGCACCATGATGCTAATTCTGAATGGCCTGTGATGGTTTATTTTGCTAAATAGCCTCTGGACAGTAGACTCAATCCAAAACCCCATCTCCACTAGTCAGTGGAAGGAAAGACAAGCTTAAGACTTCTCCTGTCCACTTCCTCACAAATGTTCTTACTGCTGTTGGGAGTGGTGGTGTGCCTCTGATACTCTGTTCCTTCCAACTGTTATTTCCCCCTCGAAACCTTGTTAGGTGCCATTAGAAAAATCCCATAATCTTTGTTTCTTAGATTCCCGCTCTTCCGGAAGCCACATCACTGCAGAAATGGCTTGATTTGGGGTATTCTCACAATTTATGGTAAAAAGACTGTTGAATTACATGCTGCTGCTGCTGGGCAGAAGTCTAAGCAGTACTTTAGCCTCTGAAACTTCTGATCATTGGGCTCAGAAATAGAGGCCTTCAGCAGTTAATGTTAGATGGTTTGTATCCTAAGGGTGCTTGTTAAGTACTGTGTGTTGTGTGATTTTTATGCTTAGGAACCTTCAGGTGGCTGGAATTATTTTGCAGAGTTAGCAGCAGCTCCTCTGAAACAAAAGCTGTATTTTGAAATGGGCCAGGCAAGCAGTGTTGGAGAAGCAGATACAATCTCTGTCGAGAGTAATTGCGAAAAGACATGTTAATTCCTAGTGTGAGGTGGGATTTATGTGTGGGGATGGAGAGCCAGTGGGATTTTGTTTCATTTTTTTAATGAGGAAGTCAGCTAAACAAAATGCAGGGGGAAGATACAGGGAAGGGATGCACTGACATCTGGCAGGCAGTGAGAGTCTGGGATTAAGGAAGCTTCCAGGACACGGGGAGCCAGGGGCACATCTAGGATCAGATGAAACAGAAAGCATTGCTGAGGCAAACAAGCAGAATTCTTATTATAAATAAATGAACAACTCAGTTCTTCTGAACTGATAGCCTGTGTCCTGCATTTCAGGAACTGCTTCCAATGGGTCCTTGCTAAAAACATTCCTAAAGTTTTGAGCTTTGCTGCATACTGAAGAGAGAGAACATGAGTTGTAGCATTTTGTGGAAATTGGTTTTGGTAATTTTTAAATTAGTCAGGCCTGTTGGGAGTTTTTGTGGGGGAAAAATCCCGAAGACTGCTTAAAAAAGCCTTATGATACTGGTTTAATGTGCAGTTCTCTCACTTGTGTGTATCATTTCTGTTTATTGCTGTTAGGAGGTTGTATAGATGTATTAAAAGGAGACTGTTCCATCAGAAATCTATTGAAATACTGCATCTTTGTTTTTATTTCAATAAAAAAGCCTTAAATTCACAGAAGTAAATTGTGCCAATGTACCAGCAGTGATTTCATACACCATGTTTCATGGCTTTTTTTTTTGTGGTTTTTGTTTTGTTTTGTTTTGTTTTGTTTTGTTTTTTTAGCAGAGGAAGTTTCTTTGGTTTGGCTTTTTTGAGCAAATTAATGTCCCTGTAAAGGCTGGAAACTCGTGGACTTGGGCTCCTGTAGCAGCAGTATGTTACCTATTTAAAGATACACTTTGAAGCGGAAATTGCACAGCTAAGAATGTTTTACTGAGTCTTATTCAGGTGTGATGATTCTTAGTGTTCACTGTTTGAATGTTAAACCCTATTTAAATAACAAGTACACAATGGAAGCATAACTGTAAACACGTGAGTTGTTTACCAGCAACTCCTAGTGTACACAGCGATACTTCAGAAGAAGCTGCTTCTACTGGCATAAAACATCTGTGATTTTCATTTTGTGATAGGAAACACTGACATGATAAATTTGTTGATGTGAAAGAGGGATGAGGATTCTTAAATATTTTAAGGTTACTGTAGGATTACAAAAGACTAATTGCTTAAGTGAAGCTAGTACTACAAAAGATTAATTGCTTTATTGATGTTTTAAAAAAAAACAATGAAAGCCCCACCAAAATTATGTTTAAATGTGTGGTTCCATATTTTCAGACCACATTTAAATTTCTTTTCTGAATCTTCTTGCTCTTCTTGAAACTCTGTTGATCTTAGGGAAGTTTTTATTTCTTTCTCTTCCTTCCCCTCCCATAGTTTTAAGTCATCCTGTTGTTCTTAGCAGCCATAATGTCCACAAGTTAATCTCCTGGTTTGGTTTTTTTTTTCCTGCAGGGTGCTGTACCCAAAGGTAATGCCACAAAAGAGTTCATCGAGAGTTTACAGCTAAAGCCAGGACAGGTGGTTTACAAGTGCCCAAAGTGTTGTAGCATCAAACCTGACAGAGCACATCACTGCAGGTAAAGTCTTTTCTGAAGATGGCTGTTTCATCAAGACCTCAGGAATTATTCACAAGTGTGCCTTGTTGTTGGAGCCTGAGACTGGAGTGGGTCACTTGACGGACTGGCATACAAATTCTGTTGCCAATAGTACCAGACACATTTAAGCATTTCAGAAGAAATCTCATACCTTTTCTGACAGGTTTTCAGATATAGGAGGCCGAGGCTACTTTGTGCAAAGTGAGAAACACTTAAAATTTTTGAGTGCTGCCTTGGCTCCAGACTTGTAACTGACATTCCATAAATTTTCATGTAAACATGACTTGAAAAGAGACATTCTGTACCAAAATGCATAGAAGTCCATAAAACATCTCCCAAAGGGTCAGTGTCTTTTCCATTTTTGTTTTTATTCACAAACCCATTGTCTAACTGTGTCTTCTATTTAGAAGTGGTATTTAAGTTAAAACTGAAGTGCAGGCAACTCTGAATATGTTTTAAAAGTTCAGACTTCCACGTTTTCTTTGAGTGCTGTGACATTGTTCTGTGCTGTGTGGTAGATCAGTATGCCCACTGATCTGTCATGTCCTTTCTTTTTCTGGTAGGATAAACTTCCCAGAAGAGAGTAACTGGTAGTGAGCTTTTTAGTACTAAAGGCAGTGAGCAAAAAAAAACCTACTTCCTAAAATTCTCTTCTGCTTTTAAAGCAAGCAAAGCTGCTTTCCAGTCAGTAGTTAATAAGTTTGCACTGGTGTCACTTCCTTACCTACTCAAAAACAATACATACAGAGAGAGCTCGTACCTGGGCTACTGCTGATTCATGCAGTGGTCTTGTGAGGAGGGAAGTACATGGTAATGAGCTGAGCAAACTTGTCCTGCTGTTTGCTTTTCTCGTATTTGTTTGCAGAGCTTCAGTTTGCAAATGTTTTCCTTTTTTGTTGTTTTTTTTTTTTTTTTTTTTAAATTTTAATGAAAATCAGGAGTTGGTTATTCAGCAGGAGCAATGTGATCATGCCTATCACTTATTAATGCTACTGTAAAATCCCTTCTGACAGCTTTTTAATTATGAATGAAACTTCACATCTAAAATGCTGTCTTGATGATGACTTGCAGTGTAGGTAAATGAAAAAGACTCTGGCTAAACACAAAACCTTGTCACCATGGTCCTTTTTTCTATGCTTTAAGATAAGTTTTAGACATTAAGATTTGCGAAGGTGATCTGCTGACCACTGATGTTGTTGAGAATCTTCAGTCAAACATTTTTTTTGTGGCCTAGGGAGATTTATTAGACTTTAACACATCAAGGTTGAGCGTCTGCATCAGCAGGAGATACTGCTAGCTGTATGCCAGAGGGACCAGGGTGTTTTTGATGAATGTGCTATTTAGTGAGTCCCCTGTGCCCAGTGAACTAGTCCCACCAGCATTTAGAAGCTGAGTGGTTGAGGGGGGGAAAGTGTCTGAGCATCCCTGCTGCTGTAGTGTTTAGTTGTGGTTTCTGTGTTTCCTTTTCCACCAGCTAGCTTCCTGTTCTGCCTGTCATCCAACTGTTTTTGGTGTGTGCACATGGAATAAAACCTCCCCTCCCAGCCTCCTCTCCTGTCCCTCTCACATCTGTGGCTTGGCATCTTCAGGTTGTCCCTCTGGGGAAGTAGGAGCAGTTGGAGGGTTGCTTGGGTACTCACCTCTCTCAGAGCCCAAGGGAAGTTTGTGCACACCTGCACACAGGGAGGCATCCTCCTCCTTTACCACCTGCCTCACCTTACCCCCTCCTTTTTCTTTATCACAATGATAAATACTTGTCATACGAAGTACATTATCTGGCAGATAAATTGCTTTTACTGTGCCTGCTGATTTTAGACCCCATGTAGCTCAAAATAATTTTAAGCTGCTTGTTCTGGCAAAAATAGGCTTTTTGTGTTTCCCACTGCACCTGGGGCTGACGGGTAGTAGGGCGCCCAGGTCTGCCTGAGGAGAAGCAGCTCCTGATCCGGCCCCGTGCTGGGGGGCTGGGGCCTGCCTGCCTGGACTTTCATTTAGGATCAGGCCTATAGCAACTCATTTGTTTTTCAGGCATAGCACATATCCTTGGGGATTATCCCCTCCCACCGTGTAAAGTGAGTGAAAGGCTGTTCTGACAGAGATGTTTTCTATTATTTATTCATACATGCTGATAAGAACATGTTTATGTTTTCGTTCGAGTTTCCCTTAAGTGTTTGGGTGTTGAAGTTTATTATTTATATTAAGGTCAAAATGCTTTTTGTTATAAGAAGAAAAATAAAATTAGCAGAGCACTCAGTCCTTTCTGTTTCATTGCTGCCAGAATTGTTCTGGAATGGCCATTTCCTTCCTGGGTCTATTGTTTGTTTGCTTTGGGGTTCTGTGTTTTTTCATATTTGATTTCTGTGCTTGTTTGTGCAATGTGGTATCAGGAGACTGCCTTTCTTCTCCTAGCATATGAGAAAGCAGCAGAGAAAAATACTTCCTTTATTATGTGAGTTGAAGCAGTTACTGACTAAGCAAGAGAATGATGTTCAGACAAAGTAATAATGTTTTAATTATTTGACTTCCAGCCACAATTTGCACGCTGGCAAGAATTTGAATTTTGATTTTATTAGTCTGGTTTTGTGAAGTGTTTTAAGATCTAATTTCATCTTGAATGTATATTGTGGTACCATCTTCCTGACTGACTGCCACAGTTATTTTCTGCTCGTATGTGGCTTACCTTGATGTCAAGAATCTTTGCCAATGCCTTATTTCATTTTCTTTTTTTTGCAAGTTCCTGCTACCAGCAAATGTTGGCAAATGAACCTTAGTCTGTTAGCAACTTTGAAAAGTATCTTTATTCATTGTTGCCTTTTATATCTTTGTGGTTTCTGTTTTGTTTTAATCTGTGGACATTTTTACAGGCCAAATAGATTAAAACTAAACAAAATCATAGATTTTTTCCATCTGCTCCAATGTATGGCTCAAACCATATTTTGGAAAGAGCCACTGATGTGTGGCATTAATTTTTGTAGTGGTGGTTTGGTTTGGTATGGTTCATTTTGAACAGGCTTAGTCAAGTGAGCAAACCACAAATATAAATATGGTGGCAAGTAAATTCTTTTAGATTCAGATTTCACCTCTGATTCTTTTCCTGAATTTCTTTGTCCCCCAACCCCCTGTGAAATCTTGTGTTCCTGGAAGGAAAAGCGCTGTTAATACAGACCTGTGTTCTTTCAGTGTTTGCAAGAGGTGCATTCGGAAAATGGACCATCACTGCCCGTGGGTCAATAACTGTGTAGGAGAGAATAACCAGAAGTACTTTGTACTGTTTACAGTAAGTATTTTGCAGGTGATGCGTGAGGTTGTCCAGTGGGAAGTGCTGAAATGCAGTGTGTAGTCTGTGAAGCAGCTCCCAGTGCTGGCATTCTCTTCCTTCATGTTTTGGGAGAACTTTATGGGGACCTGCCACAGGCTTCTGTTTCACTAATTAGGGAACACACACACCCCCACCCATCTATCCACAGCACTGGGAAAAGGCATCAGAGGAAGCCTTTGTCAGGGGTTTTTGAGGTTTGTATTGGTGGTTGTTCAGCACCTATTTTGTAATGCGAGTGTTTTACTGTGGTGCTGAGCTCTTTGAGGCAGGGGCCATCCCTTTACATCGAACAGTGGCTGGTAGGGTCCCAGGCTATATGTAGGGTTCCTAAACATTATAGTTGTACAAGTCCCTGTGTGGGATCATGTAATAAGAGCTGTTGCCACATCTCAAAGAAGGAATGGGAAGTCTGCATCCCCTTGGATAAGAATTATCCACCTTTTAATTGCAAGTGGTTTCGTTTTGTACTTGAAAACCAAGGAGGTGCTTGACTTTTTGTACTATATCTGTAGCATCATGAGTAAGAAAACAGGAGTACAAACTTGAATACTGGATATTTCTGGAAGGTTTGAAATGTGTTTCATCAAAGTGAACTGCAAATATCCCGTGGGAGTAGTGTGAACATTACAAGGCTGAGTTTCAGTGATGCTCTGTTTTATTAATAAATCTTCTGAGACATCTGTAGGTTTGAGGAAGTATGTTCTCATATTACCAAGCAGAAAGGAGGAGATTTTCAGTTAAATGAAAGGCTTAGTGTTCTATGGTGTGGTTTGCAAGGATGTGGATTACAGAACAAAATGAATCCCATTTCTTTCCTATGAGCAAGCCGGTTTTTTTTACCTTGAGAAGTGAGCTAGGTGTTTTAGTCCTATCAAAAGGATTTCAGTTTCTATTAAAACTTGATATCCACTTTCAAGCAGACTGTATTTAACACTTAATTTGGTTGAGAGAAACAAAATAAGGGTTTCTGGTTTTATTCTTGGATATTCTTTTTGACATGCGAGGAAGTGAAAGAACAGCAGCATGCTCAACTTGCGAGGAAAACCAGAATACTCCCCTACTGCCTTTTACTGCTTCCAGAGGTGTTTCTTGTTACAAAGTCTCTCTCACTTCTACAATCTGCCTATCTTTGTCAGAGTTTGTATGTTCAGGAGAGTAATTTTTTTAGCCCTGTCTTAGTAAATTGTAATCTATGTGTAGCATTGCACAAAGCTTTTGTTCTTTTTGCTACATACACTTTTTATTGCAAAGCTAAGACCTAGTTTAAACCAAAAATGACTAAGTACGAAGTATTAAAGCCTGGAGAGAAACTTTCCGTGCCAGTGTCTGCCTCAGGAGAAAGTACTTGTTAAAAAAATACATCATTTTTCTGAACCTCATACTGGAAAACAGATAAAGTGCATTTTCTGGTTAAAAAAAATTAATTGTTGTTTCTCTGGGAAGCTGTAGTGCTGTCAAGAGCAAGGATGTAAGCTTTGACAGCAGGATACCTTGATCAGTGTTACTGTTCTCTGCAAGCCGTGCAGTACTCAGCTGAGGTAAGGGCAGTGAGCTGTGTGGAAGGCCGCTCCGGGACACAGGAGGCTGGGTTGGGATCCAGCTGGCGTTGAATTCAGCACTCTGCCTTGTGTTCGCTCAGAGCTGTTAGTAAGGAGAGAATGAGTCTGTGTAGTCTTGGCATTTGCCAGCTTCATGGTGCTTTTTCAGGGGAGATGGGAGGGCTCGGTGGTTTTGGGAGTTGTTTGTGGTTTGGTTTTATTTTGAAACTTTAGCACTATGCTTTCAAATAAAGTGTTGGGAAGATTTTGCATTTTGGTCTTTGAACTCACTTGGTACCTGTATTACATTCTTTATTTTTCAGATGTATATAGCACTGATTTCCCTGCATGCTCTAGTCATGGTGGGATTTCACTTCTTGTACTGCTTTGAAGAAGACTGGACAAGTGAGTGTAAACAAAATACCTTATTAAAATAACAGATTACTCTTTGAATAAGAACTTACAATGCAGCTTGCTTGTTTCAGAAGAATGCTATCAAGGTTCTGCTGTGCTATCTCTATTTTTTTTTTTTATTTTTAATGATCAGTCCTGGAACTTCATAATTCTTTTTCACCTGCTGGAATCTCTTTCCTGAAAAGTCCTGTTTCAACTTACACCTGATAGTGCCTAGGAAAAAGCTGATATGTAAAGACACCTGAGGAGTATGTGTGCAATAACCTACTGTTGAGGTGAACACAGCACTAATTTCCTGAATGCCAACAAAAGACAAGAAGAATGTGTATGCTTTTTTAAAAAGGGTGATGTGAATCATTCTTGCAAGACTGCCAGGAAAACATGCTAGGTCAGATCCAAAAATCCACCCTCACAAGAGCAAACAATTCCTTTCCTCAAAAAAAAACCCAAACCAAACAAACCAAAAACAGAGCCCAAGCAAAAAGCCAAACCAAAAACCTCAGCATCGCTCTGAAGTAGTCAGTGAGTAAATTTTCACAAAGTCAGTCTATCTATATTCTTAAAATCACATATGGCTATAGGAAGTCCTCAAGGTAATGCTGAGTTGAACAGCAAGGTGTCAAAGAATGTGTGTGCACATGTATGGGCTGCTTATGACTATTTTTGGAAAAGGATCAGGGTTTTTTTCCTTGGAATTTCAGTAGTGTTATTCAATATAATGACTGGTTTTAGTTTGTAGTACTGCAGAGGATACACATATGAATTGAATTTGACGAGGTTGTTCTGCACTTCAAAACTTTGTAAAACAGCTGCCAGCTGTGACTGAGAACATCTGCATTTGACTGCAGTGGCCAGGGCCATAAGGGAAGGATACATCAAAAGGTGGTTTCCCTTATCTCCTTTCTTAGAGCCTGTTCCGGTGGGGAAAGTACTTTCCTACCTGTCCCAGGTTTAGGTGGCAGAACAGAGCTGTTAGGAGAGACGGATGTGTTGTTCAGCTGCCTTGTGTTTGTGCAAATTGTGTTAGTCCTTGATTATGGTGAATCTGTTTAAGCTGAAGATCTCATGAGAAAAATACAGGCTTTTGATGAGAGTCTTAGATTCCGAAAAAATCCAGAGACATTCTGACATTTACAGCACTGAACACTATGACTTTGGCCCTATAACATTCCTTTCTTCTGCTCCTCCTTTCTAATTACCTTCTTGGGGTTTTTTTTCAACTCTTGCTTGAGTTTGCATTATTGAGTATGAGGAAAAATAGGAATTTGGGTTAATCTGACCTTTTTTAAGTTACAGCTTAGACCAGTTATGGAAGGAGGCACACACTGGTTTTATGTTGGTGCTACATATGCTCGTGTCCTGACTGCCAGCTTGAGATTTCTAATGGACTTATGACTGTGGAAAATCTGTTAAGGCTAAGGTTTAAGAGAGAAGCTCCAGGTGAAATTGAGTAGACTGGAGTCCTAGCCAGTGTGCTGGGGGAACTCCAAAGTAGAAAAGAAAATTACAATCTTGAAGCATTGCAGGGTCTTTGGTGGGTTTTTTGGCTTTTTTTTTTAAACTTGAGGTAGTGATCATTTTATGCTTGCATGTCAGAGCTTCCCTGTGTGTCTTTCTGGGAATGTTGTTCATATAATTTATTTGATAGTTTGAGTGTGGGAAACTCGTGGCTTAGCAGGTGTTTTGCAGCTGGTGCATTACTTGGTGTCTGCCCTTCCAACTCCATTGTTTTGTCTTCACAGAGTGCAGTTCCTTCTCTCCACCAACTACAGTGATTCTCCTCATCCTCTTGTGTTTTGAGGCTCTCCTATTTCTCATCTTCACCTCAGTTATGTTTGGGACCCAAGTACACTCCATCTGCACTGATGAAACGGTGGGTGTCTCACACTCTCTATTTTACCCTGTCTCCCACCATTTGTAGAAACAGTGATGGGCTATGGGGTTTTACCTCACGGCTCACGGAGTCCATGTACCGTTTGAGGAGAGATCCAGTGTAATAAAGCTGAGCTAGCACGGTGCTGGATGGTCCTGTGTATTGACTGGAGTGCTGTGTTGACAGTACTTCCCTTAGAGTAGGCAGAGGTAGCTGGGATTACTCTGTAGAGAATATTTGTCCCTGTGGACTGGAGAACCTTTTTCCTGTAATGAAGTGCTTTTACACTGGTATTGTCTGAAATTCACCTATGTGTCCTGGTTGTCACGATGCACAGGTTTATGTGCTGGAAAGCCAAGATGAGTAGGTGGGGGAGGAATGCACACACACACACAGACAGAGACTTTTTTTTAGCCTAGAAGATTTTCCAGTTTTAGATACCTGTTCAACGGTTCAAAAACTCTTGCCAGAGGGAAAAAGAAAAGGGAGCGGAGCAGGCTCAAGGGATCCTGCTGGACACAGTCCACTGCAAATCCAACAAGTCATCCTGAATTCAAAGGTGGCATAGGAGAGATTATATAATAATATTACAGTCCTAAATCCATGCACTTGCCCACTTCTGTAATGATGGAGCTGGTGACTCCCGTGGGTGTTCCCACACTTGTGAATACTTCCACTCTTCACCAAGCATGCTCAGGTAATTGAATTAACTGGAGTGGCTGGAGAGAAGTGATAGTCTTACAAGAGTGACAACTCTTCTTTCCTCCCTGCCTCCTTTAGGTTTCTTTCCCTTGTTTGCCCATGGCCAGTTGAAGCTAGAATAAGTATTTCTGCTGCTGTCAGAGAGCTGTGACTGGCATTATATGCTGTATGGGCCCATTGCTCTGAGCCTTTTTTTGCAATGCTCTTTTTAATGCTTGGCTTCTGCAAGAGGCTGATATTCCACCTGTCTGTGTTCAGAGGAAGACTTCACTGTTCTTTCTGATGGGGAGAGCCCCAGGAAGAAGTACAGTGTGGTACAGATCCTGCTGAGCTTGTGTTCATCAATAAGTGTGTAAATTAGCAATGCTGCCTGTGAAATCATCCTTTGAATTTCTCTATCTTTGAAACCTGTCAAGAATTTTTAGAAACTGCTTCCTACAGCTGGGCACCCAAATAAGTCCCCACATTTTCCCTTCCACTCTAATTCTGGGGACTTGTAGATGTTGAAGGAACAATGCCACATTTTAAAATAAGAAAATGAAATATGGTCTCCCTCTGTTGGGTTGTGGATTTTTATTTTAGGGTGGTTTTTCTAATATGTATCACTAAGGATTTTGCTCCAAGGAATGTCTCATTGTTGGTTTGCCAGAATTGAGCTAGCTGTCTGGCAAGCAATCTGTTTTGAGCAGAGGAATACTTCCAGGTGAAGTGCTTCTTGGTGTGCTCTCTGGCAATGTTGTAATTCACATTTTAGAGACAGGGCTGTGTGTTGCCGTTTTTTCACCTTCTATTCCAGTCACTGGGAGACTTCATTCCTCATCTTGAGTACGCTGTCCCACCAAGATGGTTCCTTTCTGCCTGGAGGGACCTAGAACCCTGGTATTTTGCTGTTGCCTCTGGAGGTGACATTTACCAGGGATCAGCACAACTCCTGCAGTTGACCCCTGCTGTGTTCATCAGAGCTCCCAGCACCAGCGATTTGAGGCACGCAGATGCATTGCAGCACGTTACTGAGTGGCGTGGGAGACACGTAGGTCAGGAGAAACCTTACCTTGCAAAAGGTGCAGAGTCAAGGAGCTGGGTGATCTGCCAGCTGCTGCTGCTGCCCAAAGGAGAGTGATGCTCTCCAGTGACTGCTCTTACACACTGTGCTTCTGTGGCAGGCATATATGGCTTTCCTGACAGACCGAATTCACTTCCTGGGCTTTAGACACAATATGGATTTATTTTTTTTTTAATGTTTAACTAGTGAATGTTTCAGCTGATTGCTTGATGGCTTATTTTTGTTCTGCCTCTAACCTTTACTAAACAATGCCAATGGTTTCTTCAAATCAGTATCTTACTTAACCCTCTCTCCCTGCTGTCAGCCCATGCATGTTTTAGCAGTGATTCTAATGACACATGAAGAGGCACCAGGTAGACTCAGCCACACTGAGCCATGGGCACTTCCTGAACTTGCTTGGTGAATCTGGGAGCATTATAGTGATTATCTTTGGGTTTGTGGGTTTTTTGGTTCTTTTTTTTTGTTTTGTTTTTTTTTTTTTTTTCTCTGCAAGCTTGTAATGGTTTCTTCTAAAACTTTTCCATCTGGTTAGCACATAATGCATTCAGCCATTAAAGCACATAACTTTTTGTTTGGTTTTAGGTGGTGGGGTTTTTTTTATTGACATCAGAGGCAATTGGATGGCAGGTCTTAAAATGTTTCTGAAGTATGTAGGTCTGAAGAAAATGAAAGCAATTTTATTTTCAAGGAACAGTTTCTAGCTTTAGTATTTTTTAATATAAAACAGTGAGAAGAGAAGGAAAGGCAGTACAGATGCATTTGTATTTTCTTTCTCTGTCCTTTGGATAAGGGGTTACTGAGAGTAGACCTTTCCCCAAATCCAGAACTACAGAACCTGAGTATTTGACTGAAAATGTGATGTTTCTGTTTTCAGGGAATAGAACAGTTGAAAAAGGAAGAGAGAAGATGGGCTAAAAAAACAAAATGGATGAACATGAAAGCAGTATTTGGCCATCCGTTCTCTATAGCATGGCTTAGCCCATTCGCAACACCAGACCAAGGAAAAGCAGACCCGTACCAGTATGTGGTCTGAGGAATTCCTGACCAGCATTTCCACTAAAATAGAAACATATTACAGCACTACTGTTACAAATTTTCCATGAATGTTTAAAACAAAAAGCAAAACAAACTTTTTTATGTCTATTAAATGGCTGATAATTGCAGAGGAAAAACAAGCCCTATATTCCACCATTTTAGATAATTCTATATCTCTGGCTGAAACTGCTGCTGCTTTTTTTTTTTTTCCCTTTTTTTTTTTTCCTTTCTTTTTTATCACATTAACTTTACTGGCATTTGTTCTCTCTGCTTTCTGTATGGCATAACTAATGTGAAGGGGATCCTCTCTTCTCTGTTATGACCCACCTCTTCTGAGTAAATTCTCATGCTGTCTCCTGACTGTGATGAGCTCTGTGGATGACATGTGAGTGCCAACAGCCCTACACAGACACCTTTGGACTTCCTGAAGGAGCACATTGCTCTTTCATAAGTGAACTCGAACGGGAAAGCAGATACTTCACGTACCAAAAGGTGCAAGACCAGAAGGCAACACAGCAAGAGAGCCAGTTGACCTGGTGATCACAAACAGTTAAAGTATTTAAACGTTGCCAACACCAATTCCCACTCCACCCTCCTTTTTCCTTCCAGCCACAGAACTGATTCCATCTTTCTGGCATTATTTTGTCTGTTCCCTCCCTTGTGTGCAGGAAATTGTTGCCCCTTTAGGATAACTGGCAGATTTAGAAGACTCTTTGGATTATTACATGCCTTACACTTCCAGGGAAGAAAGCAAGCTAATTTTCAAGTGTTTAGAATAGCAGAATCATGTTTTTTTTGTGTGTGTTTGTCTTGGTAAACGATTTGTTAGAGCAATGCCTGCTAAATGGTGTTAACATGAAAAACTGACATGAATGCCCAGATTCCGATAAAGACTAATATTGATGGGATGTGTAAGTGTTCCAGGGTGATTGATTCTATATTGTTAGCATCGCCCTGGTTTAGAGCTTTGTGAATCTTTTCTCCTGTTTATGCACACATGTGTATGTGTGTAAACACGGGCACACGTATGTGTAAGGGTTTGAAATTGGGAAATATTTATGGTAAGGAGCATGCATGCTGTTATGAGCTGTGTGGTGATGAAAGTGGGAGGGACAGAAGGCATTCCAAAAATGGGTAGAGCTAAACCATTCATAATTACAACTGACATCTTGTGTTCAGGCAGGAATTTCATTATATTTTTGATTCACAACTCCCATGGGCTCATCAAGTGAATTGCAAACAAAGGAAATACACAAATCAGCTGCGTCTGTTGACTTCCAAGGAATCTTTTCTTTCCTTGGTTTGAAATATTTTTTTGGAAACTGACCTGTTTAGACTGCTTCAAAGCCACGGGGGAAGGGAAGGAAATCAGGGAAGGAGAAATTTAATGGATGTCTCATTTTGGAAGTAATGTGAATGCTGCATCTTTTCAATCTGTCAATGCTTCCATATGGAAAACAAATGCAATAAAACTTTTCCAAAAACTTGTTTGCTGTTCTTTCTTTCTTTCTTTGCTCCAAATCTTGGGAAAAATCTGTAACGGTCTTCTGAACTTTTACTTCTGTGTGCAAGCAGGCAGAAGCATGTAAAGGTTAATTAACTTGAGTGTTCAACTGCTAAGTTGAAAAGTGAGTTAATTGGTAATACACTGGTCTGTTAATCAGTGGTGTATTTCGCCACTTGGGAGAGGCCGTAACTCTGGTTTTAGTGTGTGATGGTGTTTCTCAGAGAACGCTCCCAGCTTAATGGTTGAGCTGGATCTTGGGCCATGGTCCAGCCAGTGAGACACGTGCAGGTGCTTATTTGAACTGGTAGAGAATCTGGCCCTAAAGCTGCCTGGATGCAAAATCAGATACATTGAGGGGAGAGGCTTTTTATATGGAGTCACCTAGGCAATTAAATAATTAATGCATCTCTCTATAGTTCACTGCTTCAAAAATTGTTTTGATTACAAATTCTGTGTTCCAGTTTGGGTTTATTTTAATTACCCTTATTAGCTATGCGTTCTGGAGGAAGATTGATTACATTTTTCTGGCATTTTGACCATTGTGGAAAAACATCTAGCTACTGAGTTTTTCTTGCTTCAAACAAAATGCAAATTGTTAAACAGCGTTATATAGTACTGATATTTTCAGTCGAACTGTGTGTTTTGTTGTTTAAACGAGGCACCATCCCCGAAGTGCCACTGGTACCTGTGGGGTGTGTGTGTGGCGATAACCACGGCCTTCAGCTTTCCTTGCGCTGCACCACTCGGTGGTGCAGTTTGATGCAGTTTGAGTGGTACTAAAAGTAGGTCAGTACTAATATGAGAAAGGCAGACTTACTGGTTTGCTGATGGAAAGTATTTTCTTGGTCAGGACTACCTGATTTCAGGTGCTAGTTCTGTTTTAGTGTGGCCAAGAGAAATCGAGGGACAAACTCAAACAGGGCACTTCTGTTCTGGGAAACGAAGTGGTGCTCCAAGCAGAAACAAGTGTAAGGAACTGCTGTAAGAAAAGTCTGCCTTAATCATGACTTCCAGTGGCAGCGCCTCCTGTGTCTTCTCCTTAACCATCAATTTGTCTCAGTGCTTCTCTTTTTGGTTTGCTCTTTCCTTTCATGTCTTAAAAGTGCATTGAAAGAAATTAATGCATTTCTTGTAACATTCAAGAGCTGTCCTGCAGATTGCTTCTGGGTCAGACCATGCAGCCCACCATCCTCCTCTGGCTCTGGGCAGGAGCAGATACCAAGGGCAGTAGTTGGAGAAACAGGGTATATCCTACAGCATCGCAGTGGTCACAGGTTAACCTTGTCTTACTGTCCCCACGTTTGCAATGTTGTGCCTTTTACTTAAAGAGGAGTGTCCAGTATTTTATATTTCCTCAGTGTACATCTTCTCTTTTCAGTATTGATTCAAAATGATGTAATTTGAAATAGGGAAAGATGATGCTTTCTAAGGACTTTTTTTTAAATTAAGTGGAATAGCTGCATGATGGGAAGGAGAAACAGGTGTTGGTTTAATTCAATACAGAAAACTCTTACTTTCTAAAATAATGGTGAGAGATTTATGTAAGTATTTTTTTAAAAAAAGTTTCATTAAACAGTAATGAAATGTCCAACAGCTGTGCATTCCTTCCATCTCCCTTAGATTCTTTTTAAGGCATAACCCCATGCCCTACCGACCATGTGGCTGGCAGCCAAAAATAGATCAAGATACAATTATAAAACTTCTGTTTATTTTGAATACATGCTGTGAAGGGATTAGTGAGGTCAGGTTGGGAGAGAGAAAGTACGCCCCTAGCTGCTCTGATGAACTGCTCCCTAATTGGCATTAGCACAACCTCAGCCTGACCTGGCTTATTGCCTTGATTAGCAGATGCTGATAGGAGCAGGTGAGCAATGTTTTTCTGGGGGAGGAAAGGATGGGTTTCTGCCCAGAACTGTTCCAAATCTGTATTCCCAGTGTAGATGGCAGCAAGGATTGAAAGGGATTACAGAAATGAGTGAGGGCAGGGTTGAAGCTTGTGCTTGCAGGGAGGGGTTGAAATGCCTGGTGTCTGTCTCTCCTCCTGCTCTGTGCTACTTGTTCTCCTTCTCTCTAGACGCTCACACAGTAAGTGCTCCAGCCATGCTCCAGCCAGTTTGTTACTAACACGTGGGAAACCTCTGCAGTTCGCTAAGGAACAGCGCACAACCAAAGGTGGTCTCCTCCTTTAAGCTGCCAAAGCCTCTGCCTCCTGGTTGCACAGCCAGTGGGTGCTGGAAGTGCAGTGTCCCGGAGGAAAAGCTCATGGCAGTGCTAGAACGCTTTGCCAAGGGTCCGCTGTGCACAAACTCTGCTCCTCTCCAGCTTGCCCAGCAGGGAGGTAAGGGCGGGCCCTGGCTGTGGCACACCAAGTGTGGCATCCCAAGGGACCAGGGGCTGCAAGGGATTTTCCCTCGAGCTCTTGAAACGGTGCATTTGCGAGCTTGGGAGGAGGGTGAGGTGCTGCAGGCTTGTGCTTAGCATTCGAAGTCCTTCAGGGCTTGAATTTTTCCCAAATTACAGCCCTGAGGAATTCCGATTTGGTGTTGCGTCATTCCTTTCTGCACATTGACTGCTGGGTTTCCCCTAAGTCAGCGTGAGAAACGGGGCATGAATGAAGGAATGAAGTTCACAAAAGCTGTGCACGCAGTGCTTCAGTTTATGGTGTGTTTTCTCCTGGGTCTGCTTGTGCTGACTCAATGTTATTGCAGGCTGAGCTGCTGCTGCTGTGTTATTTGTGAGGCTGACAGTGAGTGCAGCTGTGGTGCCGCTGAGCTGCTGCGTGTATTCCTTTCCTCTCACTGCAGAGCTTTGAATGTTCTGTGTGTCATCAAGAATAATCTGTAGAATTAGTACGTGACAAGTGTACTGTTCATCCAGCTCTCCTAAAACTCTTCTTTCTTACCGTTTTAACTGAATTTGCGCATTCTTTTCCTTTCCTTGAGTTTCTCAAAACTTGGATCCAGTATTCTTGCTTCTCTAAGAACAGACTTTCTGTGTGGTCACTTGTATATCATCACAAGTGGATCATACACAGCTGCAGATTTGACTCCTCTCTTACACGATACATAAAATGGGCATGAAAAATTGTGCCGTATTTCACACAGTGGCAGCCTTAAAAAAAAAAAAAATTAAGAAAATAAATTTTAGTTCCTTATTTCTACATGGAGAAGACTACCAGGAAAAAAATGTCACTGCCTAAATTTGACAGATCTGTTCTTTAAGTACAATTGAAATGTTTGCTTTACTAAAAGTGATGTTCTTGGAGGGAGAATGAAACAAGAATACTGACTGACCAAGACTCCAGTCCCATTTTGAAGCCTCCACTTTCACCCGTACAGATTTTCTCACCTCCCAGCAGGTTATCTGGCTTGCATTGTGATTTGTCTTTGACAATTTGGTAAATGGAAGTTGTGTTCTTAAATACTTGGCACAGAGTGAGCTTCTAGTGCCAAGCCTAGGTGTGGCGGTGGTAAATTCCTGATTGCTGGAAAAAAGTGCAGTATTTTGGCTGTGTCTGAACTGTTGCAAAAACTGCCCAAACAAGGTGAAACTCTTAAGTTGTAACTATTTTGTCACTCCTTGGAAGGATTCAGAAAGCCACGTGAGAAGAGGTCCATGTTTCCAAAAAAGCTGACTTTTCAGCAGCCATCTCTGTACCCTAAAAATCAATAGCAACTGATGCCAAAATACATCAGCAAGATTCAGATTGTCCATGAATTTGATCTTGTGTGACGGTTTTGCTGTTAAATTTGGAGATGAAACTCTCAGTAATGCAGGGTGTCTGTCTTCATTGTTAACTCAAACTGGAATAGCATCAGCCTGGCTATAGGTAGGCAGCTCTGCACGTGCTACAGTGCTTGGTGCCCAAATACCTGCTGTAAGCGTGAGACGACCATAAACTCTTCTCTTCTTGCAGGGTATTGAGCGACTTAAAAACCAGAAGCCAACCTGGGAGAAGATCAGTGGCTGGGAAGGAATGAAGCTGGCATTTGGTGGCGCCTTCTCCCTGGGTTGGTTCAACCCTTTCTCAAACCTGAGCTGCGAGAGCCCAGCGCCGGCTGAAGCAGTGGCAGCAGCTCCTGCATCTGAGATTATGACCCAAGAAGAAATTGAGCAGTTTCTGGCTCGAGATGTTGCCATCCAAATGTTGCGTGAATAAGCAAAGCATCCTCCACAATGCCAGGAGAAGCTTTCAGGTGTTCCTTTTAATAATTACTTATGCTGGAGATTTAAGGGTTGTTTTTTAGCGTATTTTCTGGTGCATTAAAAAATTCAGGAGTATTTGTCTGGAACCAGACCCTACAGCACTAGCAGAAGCAATGCAAATCTCCAGAGAGAACTTCATAAGTGATGGGGTTCATAAGCTCCTTTTCAGACCTGTGTCAGCTGCTTTACTGAGCTTTTCTTACATGGCCTTTAAGGACAGTTTATAATTGTCAGATAGATTGGTTCCAGTTCCCAGAAATGTGCCATCCTAGGGAGTCTGGTTAATCTTTGTTCTTACAGCCCTTTGGAGGACTAAATGTGTGATGGCAAGGTTAGGTCAGCTCTGAAGGTTTTCTGGAAAAACGTATCCTCTTTAGCCCATCCCATCACATGGGTGCTGTCTCTGGGTTATGGAAGTTGCTGCCACACTGATCTTAGCAGAGATGGGATACAGGGCTATGGATGCAGCACTTGGATGAGCTCACCCTGGGTGTAATTCCTTTGGGCCCCGAAATATCTCCAGGGGTTAATTTTTACCCTCTGTGCTTGTGGGACTGCCCAGGACTGGTGGTGCATGTTGCAGGTGGTGGGCTTGTGATGGTGCCAGGCTGGTGGGAGCGTTCACCCATGGCCAGCGCAGCCAAGAATGGGCAAATGTTGGCCGGGTTGTCGAGCTGCTGGTGGGGGGAAGCTTTTGCCCCGGGGCTGTGGTTCATTTGCATGTGAGATGTGTGAAGCAGGAGCTGCCTGGCCGAGCTCTGCAGCCCAGGGAGCAGGGAAGTGGTCTAAGCCAGGTACCAGGGTTATTTCTGCCATCAAAGAGAGGGTGATGTGAACACCCTGTGATGGAGGTACTGCCTCTCTCTGTTTGACTTGTCTAATTTAGACGTCTTTCTTTTCTTCCTTTCTTGGTAGCTAGAATTGGTAGGGAATGAACAGTGCCTCCTAACCTGACTGGGGTTTAACGCTGTCCTACTAGTACGTGCCATTATGCAGGGTTTCCTTACATTAATTTTGCAGCCAGCTCCTGGGGAATGCTGGTGAGCCTGTAGAAGGAACACTCGTCACTTGAAGAGGGCATCACTGCAGGTGGCAGTAGTTGTACCAAAGTCATGCAGAGATGTTGCCAGCCTCTGAATTCAGATGTGCTGCAAACACTTGGCATCCTCCAGATGTCAGGGTACTTTTAATTTAGACTGTTTTTCAATTGCTTTTTTTTCTTCTGTCATGTCCCTTAGATTAATTGTCATTAAATTTGCAGGAGGCTAGAGACGTGCTCCTGGCTTCCCCCCCCACAGAACATGCTTGCTTTTATCTCCCCCTCCCCTGTAACAGGGACCAAAGATAACTGCTTCCTCTCAAAAGTAAGAGAAAGGAGTTTTTGGGATGAAAGCATGGTATTGTGAAAGACCTGTATGAAGTTTTTATTATTTATAGGAGTAATACCAAATGGAATTTGTGCAAGATTTTTTTTTTTTTTTTTTTTTTCTTTTAACTCCTCAGAAAGCATTAGTGTGCATTAATGGTGTGACATTCAGGGCTACTGTGGAGGGATGAGATTTTCTCCTGGACTTGTCCTCTGCCACAGCAGTCCCATTTTCTAGCAAAGGTACTGGGAACAAACAGAGTGCCTTGACTGTTAGGAGCACAGCTTGACCAAAATCCAGAGGGTATTTCCAAATAGTTGTCCCATCCCGTGTTACCTCTGGATGTCTCTTCTCTTTGTCAGTGCAAAATAGATCTAGAAAACATCATTAGGAACTGTGTATTTATAACCTTTGGGATAAAGGGAAATACCCCACATTGGAGGGGAAACAAGGTCATTTAGACACGAGGTCTTGAATGTCTTTGCCCTATGCAGCCATGTGGTGTTGAGGGAAGAAGCTCTCCTCCTTCTGCACTAGCTTGTGTTCATTTCATCTCTGTCAGCATCCCACAGGAAAGGGAAGTCAGGGACATACAGCTCTATGAGGGATTTCCTGTAGGGAGCAGTGGGGATGTTGAAGGAGGAAGAATAAGAGTGCCCTTTTTAGCTGACATTCTCTAATTTTGTCTTGCTGCTCCACCTCTGCATCCAGTTAACATCCCTGCCTCTGGTGCTGTGTCTGCAGTGGGAATGGTGCTACAGGGAGAAACTAGTCATGGCTGAAAATCACCTTGAGGCAGGTGTTTAGGGATGTCAGCTTGGGAGAGACCCTCAAATGCTGTGTTCCAGGGATGCTTCTCAGAACAGGGACCCCACTCTGGGACATGGCTTTGGGTAGGCGTGGATGGAGGCAGCCTAATTTCTCCTCCACTCTCAAACCTGGTTCACTTCATCATGAGAACAGTGGTCATTTGCTTCTGTTTCCCACCTCTCCTATTGTTCCTCAGGTGCTGGCATTTCTGGGTTTGTTTTTTTTTTAATAGAGGAAACAGAAAAGTAGCGTGAAGGGGAGGGTGAGAGCCAGAACAGTCATCTCCCCTCCTCCAGTTACAGTCTGAGTGAGAGACAGGGGCGTGTCACTGTGCCTTACACAGAGCGTGGACAGCCAGCTCCAGCTGTGGTGCCCCCCAAAACGTGGCAGGGTGACTTCCTATACCCAGGAAATCAGTTCTGGTGTTTCTTGTCTGTCAGTCTCCCTTGTCCCCTTCCAAAATCCCAGTACCCCTTGGTGTATCTCCTCTCTGTTTCAATGTAGTGTGACAACTGTCAGAAATCACAAGTCTTCACAAGTTGGAAACATCTGTTTTATCCACAGCTTTTGTATAAACCTCCCTTTTTAATGATTGACTGGTAGCTTGAGACCAAACATGATTTTCATGGAATTGAAACTAAACTCACTGTTTACTTTCCCTTCCCTCTACACACTTCTTGCTCTTTGTCAGAGCATGCCTTCATGTTCAGACCATGCTGCTATGGTCCTGGCTGGCTTGCCAGCTCCCAAGGAAAGACATCCTGGAGAGCCTGCTTGTGGTGCCCTCAATGTATGGGGCTGGGGAGGATGCTCCCCCTGCACTGAGCAGTGGGACATGGTTCGCTGGAGATCCCATCACTGCTCTGACATGAGGTGATGCTCTGATGAGGTTAATATGTGATGGACAGAGTCATGGCAAATGTGGAAAGTGTTCTCGTACTTCTTACCTGGTGTCTTCTACAGCAGGTTTTCTATGCAAATAGAGAATTTACATCTCTTTTAAAAATACATTTTTTGCTGTTTGTAACTCCTTTTTGTGCCTTCGGTCGCTGTTGTACTTCCAAAGAACTAATACTTCATCTGCCAAGGACCACCTGCTCCTCCCTACCCTGCGGACAGGATGCACATGGACCCTGCACCCCCTCTGCCTGTGGAGAGGAGCTCCCACTCCGTGCTGTGCCACCACAGGAGGTGCAGGAGGTGGCCTTCCGGGCACCCTGTGCTGCTGTGGAGCAACAGAACACCATGGGCAGAGGGGCAGCAGGGGGCAGGGCAGCCTTGACCCCTGTCTGTGGCCTGGCAGCCACCTGCGTGCTCCTCTGGGAGTTCCCCAAATCTTTGAAACACAAGAGAGTGGTTAAAACCTTTTTGCCTTTTTATGTCCCTGGTTTTTTTTCCTCTTCCCTTTTTATGGGCTGGCGCATAACCAGATGTAGTCACCATTTCTTTTTTCCACTCTACTGCATTAATGCTGGGGCATTTGCCTTTTAAATAAACAAATGAATTACCCCCTATACTACTGTGTGACCTAATTTCATCTTTACTTGTGGAAATGCTGGAAACCCCAGTGCCACTCTGCTGCTGGCCATGCTGTGGGACCTTGCTAAAGGTGGGCTCAGGAGTTGCTGGGGTGTGCAGTGCAGCGGTGGGCTCCAGCTGTGCACAGCTGTTGTCTATGTGCACAGTGTGACTATGGCTGGAAGAGCTCCTGATGTACACTGCCATCGAGGTTCTTCCTGTCCAGCAGCATTCAGGGTGGCAGGGGAAGAATAGAGGTTTTACATTTCTAGGGAAGCACAGGTAATGAATGCTGCTGGAGATGGCACCTCCTCCAAAAATGCCTGAAAACCCCCAAAAGAAGTGGGATAGGAAGATGTATGAAAAATAGTGTTGGGGGAGACTGTGCTGGGTTTGCTCTTTCTGTGCTCTAAAGGAAAGGCACATGCTGGTACATTCCCCAGATGGGGAGCTGGGAGGAACTGGGAATTACCCAGGAGGGATTTGGTTGAAATGTTCCTTGAGCTGCGCAGCAGCCCTTGGTGCAGGGAGGTCCCTGTGTGTCCTTCTGTGTAGGACCACAGCACTGCTGGCCCCTCCCAGGCTCACACCCATCGCTGGCTGAAGCTGGCACCGATGCGAGCTCCGATCCCTGGTCGGTGATGGGAACATCCCCTTGTGGATTCAGAGCCATCCCAATGTGACGATATCATCAAACCCAATCACACAGTCAATTTTAACAATCTTTATTGAATCACGATTAACTGCAATCAATGCAACTGTGCCCTTAAGCCAGTTTAATTCCCTTAGCTTTACGGCATTTTTGCTCTTTACTTTAAAAGTACTGTGCAGCAATCAAGGAGAAGAGAAGTGCCCAGGGATGCAGTACATTTAGCAAGGCCATTTAGCCTTTGCACGCCGACGAGGCAGCGATCCTACTCGGTGATGGTGATGGCCTTCTCTGTAGAGATCCCTTTGATCTGGTTTGAGATCAGCTTGGCTACGATTTTCTTCTCTCCTAGTCTTGTTGGAGTGCATATTATTTCAGACTTCATGATCCTGCCAGGCATTATATCCCTAAGGACAAAGGAAAAGAAAACAGTCCCAGCATGAATTAGGGTTATTTGCCACTTTTTGAGTAATTTCACTTAAAGAAATAGTCTCTGCATGTGTTTAAGGGGGGTGTTTCCCTTCCCCCATGACCAATGTGCAGCAAGAGGGGCCTGGCACGGTGGTACTGCCTGGTGGTCCTGGTGATCCTGGGGATCTTCCCCAGAGTTCCGCGTACTGGTGAAACACCAGACTGAGCTCTGAAGGAAGCAGCTGTGTTCACACTTGTTGGGCAGCACAGCATGAGCACAGGGGGAGCCCGTCATGCCTGCCTGCCCTGAGCCCATCAACTGCTGTGTGGGTCCTTCTGCCCAAATGTGGTGCAGTTTCAAACACAACTGGCAAAGGTCCCTCTTACCCCAAATCCCCTAACCGCTTCTTCAAGGATGTTAAAAAAAAAAAAAAAATAAACAGAGCAGAGTCCTGCCATGGTCATTTCATTGGCTCAGCTCCTTACCCCATATCGAATGTTGTCATCTTAAATATGCCCAAGCCCTCCACCAGCAGCTTGCAGTTTTCCAGGGCCACATTCAGCTTGTTCTTGAAGATGAATGCACAGGTGAAGTCATTGTACAGTTTGGCTGTTTCTGGCATCTGGCAGAGGAGGAAAGAGAGAAACAAACCCAAAGACTGGGGATCAGAGGGGTAATAAAGATGCCAGAGCTGCTGCAGGTTTGCTCCTCACCACCAGTGTGGTGGGGGACAACCCGTTCGTATCCTTTCCACCCTCCCAAAGCACTGTGTTTTCCCAGCTGGTTTCTCAACATGTTTTTCCTTCAGGAGGGAGAGCTGTGGGATTGGAGATGGGCCCTGTACAAACCCTCCTCTCCCATCCCCGTCCCTCCAGCAGCCCCTTCCTTCCCTTTTTAGATGGAGCAATAATAAAACTTTCATTTCATGGCTGCTTTCAACATTCAAATGAAGCCAAATAAGATGCCAAGAACTGAGCATCCCAGGAGGCAGCTGTTTGGGAGATGCTCTGGGGAATGCTAACACCAGCATGGTGCTGCAGTGAGCAGGGCTTTAACCCTTGTGCCCCAGGAGCCTGGCTGGCGGCTGCCTCACCTGGACAGTGATGGGGGGGTACTGGAATCTCATTGAGGTCTCCTTGGTGAGTTTGTCGTTTGTTTCCTTGACCTCGGCAATGGCAGTGACAAGGATGAGCACTTCACCTTCCAGGGAGGACAGCGTCTTCATGTATGCATCAGGTGCTATTTTCAGGGGGATCTGCATCTCTGCAGGAAAGAAAACACAACTTGATGCTTCACCACACGCCCAGGAGTTGAGTGGCAAAGTCGGCTCTGGTGGCTGGTGTCCCAGGGTGTGGCATCAGCCGTATTTGCTGAAACCATCCTGCTTTCCCTTCGGGCCTAGTCCCTGTGGGGGCAAGCCCTGGCTGGGTGGGTGGTACCTGGCACATGCAGCCCATGGGAAGGGTGGCTGAGTCCCACCATCTCCCTGCTCAGACAAGCACTGGCTTGGGCTCACATCCAGCACCTCAGCAGCCCTTGTCCTTGGCTGCCTGAGCACTCAGAAGGAGGCAGAGGAGCAGGAGGTTGAATGCATCTAAGCCTGCACCCCTTAGGGTTCTCTGCCTGCTACAAAATTGCTGGCTTTCCTTTCACTTCAGATTTTATCTTTAATTGGCTGGACAACCTTCCAGTGGCTCAGAAAAGCCAAGAAATCAGCAGTGCTGGTGCTTGAGCACTGTTAGCTGCAAAGCTTCCTGGCTTCTGGGAATAAAAACAAAAATGCCTTTTCTTTTCCCTAAGTGTATGTATGTATGTATATATGTATGCATGTATATGTGTGGCTGACCTTTGTGTCCTGCCCTGCTGCATTTTGACAGCAACAGTATATGAGTGAAAACACTCAGCACTCATCAACAGCAAAGATTTTTTTTCTACTTTTTTTTTTTTGGTGAGTGGCTCATGCTTGGAATCAGCAAGGGTTGTTAATTATTCATCACTCACTAGTCTCTTGTTTAGCAAATTTCAGTTACATTGCTGGGGATCAAAAATGCAACCCAGGCTACTCAAAGATACGCAAAGCACAGCAGCCAACAGCTCCGGGGATCAGCCAGGCAGGCAGTCATGAAGTGGGTATTTGCTTGGGCAAAGAATTCAGAAGATAATACTCACCAGCATCACCACCACCCAAATTAGAGTGGCAAACACAAGAACAAAAAAAGGCTGAAATTTCCAGTCATCTAAATCCTGTGAGGGATCTGATCCACATGGATGCACACAAAGCCTGTGGTGACATCTTTGATGTTTACACAGTGAGGACAGGAGGGAGATGCTCCAGCATACCTCGCTCATGCCATGAAAACCTCTGTCTGCCCACACTGATATATTTCTAACCACTTCCTTGAAGCTGCAGCAGGGCCTTCATATTTTGGTCCCTGCTACAGAGGGATCCCAGTCTGTAACTGAGACTTCCAAATGCAGTAATGAGGGAGGTAGGTTGCAGGCAGGCAATTTCTGCTCTTCACAAAGTACAGAGCCAAACACTGATCTATGGTGGAGCCACTACAAACCCCAGACTGCCACAGTAAATTAGTCTACAGCAAGATTTCTGTGCTTACCAGATGTGCCTTCAAGCTGGATGGTCTCCTTGATAGTTCCAAGATTGGCCTGAACTTTTCCAGTATAGTACTGCAGCTGGCAGGAGCCAATAAGGTCAATGGTCCAGTTCCCAGGAGTAGAGGTCTTGACTGTGATGGCCATTTCAAGGGGATTGCCAGGATGCAAAGGTTCTGTGTTGGTTATCTCAAGATGGAGCCCACTCTTGGTGACTGGCTCCTTCGGGATCAAAGGATGGGTGCTCCCGCTTAGTGTCTGTATGGTCGAAGCGTAGCCTGAACGAGGCACCATTCCCGAAGGACGTATGAAGCTATAAGCTCTTTGCATAGACATCCTTTCCTCTTTGGAGCCTGGATGAAGAAAAATATGGGTGACAGCTGTATCTCAGTCTCCTCACCCAGAGCTATCTTCCCTTTATTTATGCTTTTGCTGATAAGCAGAGAGATGTCAGAGCACCTCCAGCCTCTGCTCAGGACAACTTCTTGCTTTATGCTACCACCAAATCTAACTGTAGCATTCTGGACAGGAAGAATTTCCTGGAAGAGACAATTTAGAGGATGGATACTCTTAAATTTTTCAGACTGCTATTTTTGCCCTCCTCACTGAGAAGGGTTTAACAGTCTAGCACAACATGGCTGGGTCTTGAGAACTGTGGTGAGGAAATGTGGGATTTTTTTTTTCCCAATATAGTTTGGGGAATGGAAAGACAAAATGAAGAAGAATGAAGAAATAAAGCAAAGGTCAGTGTGACGACGAGGTTCATCACTCAGCCCATTTCTTTCACTGCCTGCAAGCTTGCTCGTGGCCCTGAAGAGCAGCCTATAGGTGTCACTGCGGGCATGAGGATGCCCGGGAGCAGTGCTGCCTCCCGAGGGTCTCCAGGCCTTACACTGGGTTTACTGCTGAAGCCACTTCTGCAGTTTTCTCCTGGAAACAGCACGTGCTGTGGGGTGACCTGCACGGTCAGGGGTCTCCTCTTTGGCACTGCCTTAGAGGATGGGGGCTGTTACCTTCGGGGTACTTGTACTCCCGGGTGATGTCTTCCCGCCTGTTCTGCCCCACGGCTTTTGTGCTGATGTTCTTGCCGATGGCTTGGGTCTCCGTGCCAACCTTGAAGTACTTCTCCTTGCCGTTCACCTTCTTGACGACCCAGTAGACTCTGTCAGCGTTCACTTCCGCATACACAAACTTGCTGTCGTACGGCAAATACACATCTCCTTCCCGGACAGCCTTCACCGGGCATGGGCCACATTGGAAAAGACCTAGAGAGGGCATTCAATACCAGCTGACTTTCCAAACATGAGCAGTGACTCCAACTTTTGCTCCACTCTCAGACACACTCAAGCAGAAATCTGTGGCCATGGCAGTTGACGCTTAGCAGTAAATAGTCCTCCAATTCAATAATGAACTCCAAAACCTCTCATATATTCCACAGCTGCTTGGGAATTTTTATAGGTGACCAAGGTCTGGTAGGAGCTTTTGCATGTTTCCCCTCACTTAGATAATTTTAAGGTTAGAAAGCTGCAGCTTGGTTTGATAAAAGAAACAGAACATAACGATGCCTTGTCCAAACAAGGGAACAATGTGTTTTCAAGAAGTAGATAAAACAATGTAAAAGCAACCACACAGGATGCTAAACGTAGCTGGGACCAGTAGATAAACAGATAGTAAAAAATATAGTGGCTTTTGTGGCAAAGTTATGTGACAAGAAGTAACAGCACGTGCCCTAAGAGAAGTTCAAGGCAAGGTCATCTGTAACGCTGGGAGCACTTGTGAGTACGACCCCTTCCGATGACCCTCCAGGACCATAAAAGGCCTTCCAGTAAGAGGCAGAGGCACGCAAATTAGTTCTAGGAGAAGTGATGTGTATGTATTAGCCACGAAGTACACTCTAATGAATATGTATGATCATGATGGAATAAATACCTTGTTGTAAAGTTTTGTGATGCACCCAATTAGAGGAGATATCCTCCGGGTGTCCAGCATGCTGCAATAATGAATACCTGCTTTCTAATGCTTCAAAATTGTGTTAGAAAGTTTCTTCCTTAGCCAATTTCAGTATCAGGTTATGAAGTCAACTGCATCCAGACACCTGTGTTTGATCTCTAGGCAAATTCCACTTTCTGCACTTCCCTGAGGATTAACCTTTTGTTTTTTTTCCACCTTCAAATTCCCTGAACCTGTGCAGGGAGTGTAGTCACCAATTTTGGTGGTCACTCCTCTCATTTACCAATGAACAGCCTCATGACCCCAGTGACTTCAATGTGCTCTAACCTCTGAAACAACAATCATGTCCCCACAGGGCAGTTTTTCTGCCTGCCAAGAAAGGCTGTTCCTTCCATCCTGGGCTGAGGTGGCACCAGTGAGACCTCCTGCTTTAGAGTGTCACTGCCCCAGCGTGTGAAGGTGTGCGTGGGGAGTACCTGCTTTGTTGACTGGGAAGGATGTTTTTCACACAAAATGTCCCTTCCTCCCTCAGGAGTTGCAGAAGAGCCTTTCTAGGCAAATCCTACCTTGACTTTGCTCCTGAGGGGTTGAATCAATTGCCTGCCAGCCATTAAACTCTTCTGGCAGGTCTGTTCTCTTCATCCAGGCATCATTCCACACATGGAAGTTCCTGCATGCATTTGGGTTGGAAAGAGAAGGAGTGAGCTGTTAGAGCCTGAAGAGTCATGATCTCCTCCCTTAATCCTTTTGTAAGGGCAGCTTTAATGGGTATTTGCATGTAACCCTGTGGAGCCCTGGGCTTTCTCTCTCTCTCCTGGGCAACAAACTCCAAGCAGTAGGGAAATTCTCAAAGGAATTGCTGGGGCTGGGAAATGGGGCACTGCAAGGCAGCACAGGGGGTAGGAAGCATTAGCCCCATTTGGCAGTACCAGACAGAGTCGAAGGACAATGAATTCAGCTTTTCTCCTCTTTCGTTCAGGTAGACATCAACTCTCAGGTTCTCCTCCGTATCGTGGGCTGCATCAAAGGTACTCACACAGCGGCATGGCACTCCCAGGCAGCGCATGACTGCAGCACAGACAGACAAAGCACAGGGTCACAAAATCCCTCAGACTGGTGGGCATCTCTGGGGACCCTGTCATCTGACCCCTCTGCCCACCCAGGGTCCTCTAGAGCAGGTGCTCAGGACTGTGTCCAGATGGCTTTTGAACATCTCCAAGGATGTAAGCTCCATAACCTCTCTGGGCACCCTGTGGCAGTGCTTGGTCACCCTCACAGTGAAAAAAGCTGTTTTCCCAGGTTCAGACAGAACCTCCCATATTTCAGCCTGTGCCTATCACCTCTGGTCTTGTTGGGCATCACTGAGAAGAGCCTGCCTGTGCCCCACTCCTTCCCGTCAGGTATTTACACACAAGGATCAGACCCCCAAAGCCTTCTTTTCTTCTGGCTGAGCAGTCCTGGCTCCCTCAGCCTCTCCTTACAGACAGACCTTGCCACTTCTGTTGCTCAGAGGCACAGTAATTTGGCTTACTAGCACAGCAATTGGGGTGTCAGAGAAAGGAGGCGGTTCACTGCTGACCTGTATTGAGGACCCCTGCGAAGACCCAGCACTGGCCGTAACGGACCGGCTTCTTTGTTTTGTAGTACTCCTGCAAAATCGTGACACTCCCAATCCAATCCATAGGGGACGTTCCATTGACGTAATTCCCTGACCAGTTCCCCAGCAGGACACCGCTGTCATCATTGGCATTAACCTGTGGCCACACAGAGACACATGCAAAGGAGAAAAATAAAGGGATGAGGCTGAATGAGGCTTAAACCCCAGGGTCTCTGCCTACTCTGTGGCTTCCCAGGTGCTCCATAGCCCTGTGGGACCCACCAAGGCTGCTGGTGCTGGCTGGGGGTCCCCTTGGTTGGAGAGCCTCCACCTGGATATCTAGAGGGAGGTGGCACCTCTGCTCAGGGCAATAAAAATTAGCTCTGCATCTTGTATCTTAAACCACAGGGCTCCAAAAGGGTCCCGCCACACAGAGCAGTTACCCCCCAAAACACAACCCCCTGTGTTAGCCCTGCCAGCAAAACTGATGAGGAGGGACAACCACTGGGGCAAGCTGCAAGCTTTGGAGATGGGGACATGCTCTGTTTTGTTCACTTGTCCCTCCACCCAGTAATGCCTCTGTCTCTTTGCTAGCAGTATTCCAAAGGAATCCATTTCATATGCATCCTGAAATGGTGTTCACGGTCCCAGGGAAAGAAGAGCAAGTAAGAAGGAGGAGGGAGTGCTGGAGGGACAAAGCACTTCACTAAGAGAGGCTTACCAAAGCAGACATGGCTCTGGACACATTTGCAGGATCCCTTCTATCAGTCAGACTGAGTTTGCTTTTGTCCAGCAGATACATGCAGGCATCCAAGACAAATTCCTCAAACTGTTTTGGGAAGAAAATGGAGATACTTTTATGTGCCGATCTAAAACAGAATTTGCTTGTCACATGTAAAGCATGCACTTGGAGGAAAATGTCTGAATAGCTCTAACTTCTAAACTACCTTTATGATACTGAATTTCTAAGGCTGTGAGGCTTTCCAAAGCTGTTCTCTCCAAAGAAGGGCTAAAATGAAACCCAGCCTTGGAAGACAAAGTCTGTCTCACACGTCTTGCAAACACAGTTGGAACCTGACCCAGCAATCTTTACTCCTGTGAGTAGCACAAAGTTACCAACGTCATCTCCCCGCAACCCTGCAAATTACTCACAAGAGTAATGAAAATTTAAGATCTCTGCAGATATTTAGTCTATTGACACAGGTACAAAATGAACCTTGGAAAAGAAAAAGGCACGTAAATGCTAATTATTACAGCAAAGATTCCTAATTAGCAATTGCTGATAAAGCTCCCTGAGGTCCAGTTCAGAGAGATGACGAACATTCGATCCAATGAAGCTTGTCAGAATATCAGTATCAATTCTCATTGCTTAACAGCAGAATAAATATTAGGATAGGAACAGCCCTACAGATGATGTCCTTTGGCCCCTTTTGTGTAAAGACATCAGCGTGAGTGAGCACCTTTGCTGGGCTATGTGTGTCTTGCAGATATATATTCTGAAGATACCCTGCAAAAATTGCAGACTTATAAAACAAAACAAAACAAAA
>VZTI01001458.1:307652-331666 GCA_013397865.1 Struthidea cinerea
CCCCCCCCCCCCCCCCTCCCCGATTTGAACATTTTTTGGTGGGGAATTCTGTCTGGATAGAGTGCAGGATATTCTGCTTGGGTGCCTGTGTGCTTTCTAGAGGGTGCAAATAAATCTGCTCTGGCATCCACCTCTTATCTCTAGCCCAAGCCAATTTGACATTCCGCTCCTCTGGAGTTATCTCAGAGGCAGCGTGCAGGAACACCCTTCCTGAGAGAGTGGCTGATTGTGTCCTGCGCACAGCTGCCAGTGAAGGCACCACTTGAAAGGTGATAACCTCTGCCAGTAATTTTACCTTTTTCATTCCCGACTATGACGCAGCAGATAAATCCCGTCAGCCCTCTCCATGTCTCATTACCTGATTGCCAACAGCTACAGTTGCATGAGAGCAAGAATTCCCTTATGGGAACTTTTTCAATCAGAAATACCCTGTTCCCAGTTTCCACATCCTTTGCCAGGGGGTCACATGATCTGACTATAAATATGCCACTAAATTCCATTCTCCAGCTGTGGGTGGGGAAAACACATAGGCACACAAATCACTCGAAGCAGGTGAGCCCTCCCAGTGAAGCTGGCAGGGTCATTCTAACACTTTGAGCTACTCATGGGCTTAATGCTGAAGGGACGAAGAAGGGTAACAGGGCTGACAAGACAGCTGTGGTTTACCTGCCCGTAATTCCAGGGCCTGTCGTAGATGCTGTAGGCAGACCCAACATAGATATAGCCAGTGTCGTTGAGCACATACTCCTTCCTGTGTGCCTCATTGGCCATGTAGACGACGTCATCTGGAGAAAAAATCCCAAACCCTCAGATGTCAGGTGGTTTGCACACACTGTAGGAAATTTTCCATGGAAAGCTAAACTGGGGTAACCAAGGGTCTGCAACATTCACACCAATTGATGACCATGCAGCACTCCCATTTTTTTTCTCCTTTCATGAAAGAATTTCCTATAAGACTGATCTTTAGTTTCCCTCTGTAGGTCCATTGCTACGTGACCACTCTTTTATTATAGAAAAAAGCTTATTTCTGAACACTGTAGTGTATCAGGAAGACAGCAGAGAGAACTGGGGAACTGATGCCACCCAACCACACAATTTTTTATTCTGGTTATTTTTTGTCTCGATTTTAAGCTAACCCAGTTCTCTCAGTTAATCTTTGGCTGGCTCAGGGAAACAGAGAGGGATGATACAGAGGTACAAACAGATGTGATAGGTAGATGTCCCTCTGTGTCCCGGCACTGGAGAATATCCAGTGAGGAACAGGCTCACTGCTGTTGCCCAGCTTCCCAGTGGCTCCATGAGGATGCTGCTTGCAGTGTTTTATGGGGAAAAAGCAATGTATGTAAGAAACAGGGGAGGGAAAATATGAGGCAAAGTTCCACCTGGCACAATCCCTGGTAGCAGCAATTATCACTCCCAGTTGCAGGACCACTCACCTTCACACCAGGGATTGAACAAAACGTAGATGACACCATTTTCAGGCTTGTAAATGTTAGTGCCAGTCTTCACATGCAGGTTGTATTTGCCCACAGCGGCATTGGGCGAGCTGGTGACAGACAGCAGGCACTGAGGAGGCAACAAGGAGAGATGGCATGAGGGATACCCCACCATGGCCACAGGAACAGCACAAACACAGTGCCACAGAACTGGCACAGGTGGCAAAGCTGGGGGCCATGGAGGTCCCTGCAGGGAAAGAGGGGAAGGCAGCGGGATAGGGCGAAGCCTGTCTGTGCATGGGGGGAGCAATGAACCAAGCAGGACAAGGCTGCTGTCCATCTAAAATCATCTTACTAAGGGAAAGCAGGGGTATGAGGATGCTTTGCTTTGTGGCTTCCGATGGGCTTGGTAGTGGGCATTGGGCCCCCTGTCCACAGGCTCTACCTCTTTGCCGGTCTTCTTGACAACGGAGATTTTCCACCCATTGAAATCCTCCCGCTCTGGTTTCAGTGACAGCAGGCTCCCCCTGTTTTTCATTGGATTTTCACCTAGAAACAAACCCAAGACAGTATGTGTGAGGGTTGCACGGGTCTGCAATGCCTGTTCAGTGCCAGGAAGAGGCAGCTGGATGCTCTGGGGGCTCTCTGGCTTTGCCACAGAGCCACTTTTTCCACAGTGGGAATCCTGCTTACCGATGCCAAAGCGCAGGGTCAGCTTGTCGGCAGCCCTCAGCTCCCTGTTGAGGCTGACCTGCACGCGGAAGTCCTGCCCGCGCCGCACCACCAGGTTCTTGATGTTGTACCCATCTGTGTGGTGCTGCCGGGTGTTCTGGCTCTTCAGAAAGTCAATCCCAGTGACCTTCAGATCGCTCTCTGGAAAGACATTAGGAGAAAAGGAGAAAGGAAAAAGAGGAGATTGACGGCAAATTGCTCAGCAAAGACAGTTCTCCTCTTCTTAGTGCAGCCCTGTGAGTCATTAAAATATCTAGAGTAACAAGTGATCTAGCGTAAGACAATATAAAATAATATGATAATAAAATAAAATAAAATAAAATAAAATAAAATAAAATAAAATAAATACCCAGAGGCGAACCTCAGACTCCCTGGGCAGAGGTGGAGAGAGGAGGAAGCAGAATCATGCTGCAGGGATGAACAGTCAGAGGGCAAGGCAGGAGCTTGTCCCTGCTCTGGGTGGATTGCTGTAGCAGACTCACCACAGAGCACTGCCCCCTTTCATGCCAGCTGCTGCTTTTCCCATTTGGCTTCAGCACAGATTTACTCCCCAGCAAGAACCCCTTGCAAGTGCCTTGCTCCCATTCATTCCCAACACAACAGATGATTTTTAAGACACAGCATTTAAAATGACTGCCTCCTCAACTGCCCTTTACTCCTGTAACTCTGGATGGAAGCAGGGTCAGGAAAAGCCTTAGCATCTCTATGCCCAGTGGCACATGGCTCAGAGCTGTGGCACAGCTGTGAGAAGCACAACCCAGTGATACACCCGAGCAAAAAAGAAAGCCCTCAGCTTTGAATGATGGTGGAGATTTGGGGGTCACTGCATCAGGCTTTGGCAGGCTGCCCAGTTGTGACAGGTAAAGCCAGAGCATGCAGGAATGTGGCTGAGCTGTATTTCTTCGGGAGCATTTTACCTCTTGTACCTGCCCATTAAACATCCTCAAAGGATGAATTCCGTGTGAACAGTAGGGAGTAACAATACCTCATAAGCACTCTTCTCTTGAGTGATTCAGATGAAGACATGGGAGAGGCAAAAACAGGTTACGGTAACTTTGAAATTAGCAAGTCAAAAACATAATGGTTGAAGAGATTAATATACCAAATGTCTTGACAGATTTGCATGGTGCCAGGCAACCATGTTAATCTGAGTATCAACAAGAGACATCCTGAACACTGAAGAGGCTGGAATCTGCTGGTAGCTGCTGTGGCGTGAGAGATGCCACATGCCAGGCTGGTCCCAGGGCAGGCTGAAATCAGTGGCATGCTTCCTAGTGAGACCTGTGCTGGGCAGCAACTGCAGCCTTGAGTAAACTGAACTGACCACCCATGGATCCCCACCAGCCTACTACCTCTGAGTATTTCTTCTAAGTAAATATATAAACCATGTTTATCTTAATTACATAACAGATACTAGTGGCACAACAAATAGACTTAAAATTGACCAGCACCTTTTGCTAACCAATTTAATCTTCAAGTGCTTTTTGTTTACTTGCTACATGCCAGTCGCCAACCTTGGGATGAAGTTTTACGCAATGGGGTGTGTGTGCATTTATGTCAAAAAATTTCAGCTGGAACTAGCTGCTTAACCCTCTTGAGGACAAAGAGGAAGTGCATCTTCCTCAGCATTAAGAAATCTCCAAACGCTAAAGCTGCTCAACCTTGTTCTTTATGGAAAACTCTGATGCTGGGCTGAGAAGATAGCAGAAAAGAGCCCTGGTCCTGGGAGAGGGCTGAAAAGGGATGTGGGAGTTGAACACATAGGATGGCTGTGGGAAAGGGCCCTAGGAAATCCATCCTTCCAGCACTTCTTAACTTAGGGACTGCATAACCATCCCATTTCTGGACATCACCAGTGTTGTCAACCTCTGTTGAGGATGCACAGGCAAAATTCACTGACAACAGCTGCCCTGGAATACAGCCTGACCGTGCTGAGCATGGTGCCAAAGACCTGTCTCCACTTAGCGCTGCCCATCAATCGTGCTGCATTGATTCCTGTGCAAACACACTTGTGATGCCCTGTGATCCGACTGGCACGGTGTCCTGTGCCAAGGAATGCCTCAGAGCGAGCCAGTGGCGCACCCACCACCACATCCGAGGGGGCTTGGCTGCAGCCCGTCTACCCTCACCTGCTGCTCTTGTCTTCCTGCTCTGCTTCCTGCCCCAGGCACAGAGCTGGGCCCCCACACACCCTGTGTCCAGCTGCCTGCAGGCACCTCGGTTTGCCAACACGGAAATTAATGATTTATAGAAGAGCTGAGTATACCAAGAATGCATCTGCTCACAGGACAGAGGCTCAGGCTGCAAGAGGCAGTCCTGTCTGTGCTTGCTCCTGGGCCAGGCCAGAAGCAAACCCAAACTTCAAATGCTGGCAGATTTCTTTTCCTTTTCAAATAGAAAAAAATCAAGGCAGTATTTTGTCTCCTAGCTCCACGATTTACGACTTACGGAGCTCTTTCCTATGCTAGCCCACAAGCCCCATCGCATTGCTACCTGCCTGGAGAGATGTTCAGAGCTTCAAGAGCACAGTGACCACCCAGATCAAAAATGGGCTTGGCACTGTTAAGTATCTGGGGCCTTTTTTCCCTGATGATGAGGGGGTGATGGGGTTTAAAAAAACCTATTAATATGGAGCAGAGTATCTATAGTATGTCTGGCTTCACTGGGAACGAGGGCTGCTTGGAAGGACAGAAGGGAAGTGGGATGAGAACTGTAGTTTTTCAAGAGAGAACATAATTTGGATACCTGCATTTACTCCTGATTTTTGCCCAGCCTCCAGGCAAACACTCATGCACATCCCAAAGATGTGAGATCACATCCCAAAGATGCTGCTGTCCAAGACTTCCTGGAAAATTTCAGCTCATCCACACTCAAAGTACAGAGGTTTTAAACTGGGGGACTTGGAGTGGTGTCAAAACACCCCTCCCCTCCTGAGGGCCGTGGAGAACTCTGCTGCAGGCACCACCCAGCCCACGTGTGCACCTACTCATTTACAGGCCAAACCCCTGGGGTTTTGGTCATCCTGGGGCTGGGCTGGCCAGTGGTGGTGGTTCAGCAGCTGCTGCAGGAGTGACCCAGGCACCTTTCTAGGTAGGTTCAGGATCTCCTGACAACAGGGCAGACAGCACAGGCATGGGACAGAGCTCAAGCCCAAATAAATCCTCCTTTCAGTTATTTTGAAATTTCCATCAGATGCTATCAGACATCACTAAAGAGCAATAATCTACATGATTAAGTAGTCTGAAAGAAAGTCTTTTAACATTGGTGTGGAACAAGTTTAAAAGAGCTGCATTTCCTTGACACTGACAGAACCAGATGTCTACAGGTTGAAGAACAGTGATGAAAATTGAGTTGCATCTTGCAGTTAGTTTACCAATCTGTCAAAAGCAGAATTTGCACAGCCAGAGCAAACTGATCCCCTGTGAGCAGCACTGGCACCAAAACTTCTTTCCCCAAGGTGTCACCCATGGCAATCAGAGGGGTGAGAACCTCTGGAGCTGCCATCCTCCCTGCAGGAGACTTGCCAAACTTCACACCTAACGTATCATATCAAGCATTGAAACTCACCAGTGTTGCTGAACATGGTTCTTTCAGAGTTTCTACCCGAGATGCCTGTGATGCCAGCAGCTTCCAAGCTCCTGCGTAGTCTCTGCCACTTGCTTCTGAGTGTGGAGAAGGAAGACAGGCTGCCCTTTTTATCTGTCTTGCTCTGAGGTGTCAGCAGGTCCACTGCCAAGGGGTGGTGTTTCAAGAAAGGAAGTTCCCGTGGAAAAAAAAAAAATGACTACAACTCCCTCTGCACATAGTTAGCCCCTGAAAAATAGCGAAACTTAAATCCCGACTCACATGGAAGGTGAATTTGCACAATCAGATGACAAGTGGACAGTCCCTTCACTGACAAACAGTAAAATCACGGGCTAGGTGAGTAACAAGAATTCACCTATGCCCTAATATCCAGGTCACCAGGACTGCAACTCCAGGGCTAACTTTACAAGGAAGCCCTCAAACATTTAATCCTTAGGAGAACAGAGTTGCCCATTAGGGCCAGTCTAACTTTCTTTTAGGTTAATGAGATTTTTGTCATCACATTTGGGACAGAAATACTTGGAGCTGTGGGCTAAAATCCAGCATTTACACGTGTGGGTTGGAAAGCTGAAGGATCCTACCACTGGCCCCCTCCCCACGGGGTGAGGTGGATGTCAAGGGAGATAGCCCAGTGGGAGCACTAAGTGGGAAAGAGAAGAATCAGGCAATGTCCAGGAGGAGAAAGAAACGTGGTGGAACAGGAGCTGTTGGCTGGCTGCTGTTTGCTGACAGCTCTGCCAAAGGTCTCTGCCGGGACGTGGTTGGACCCTGCATGCCCCACTGCCACCCTGGTCCGCAGGGCGACCAAAGATGGAGAGATGAGTCTACCCTACAGAGGGGAGAGCTGGTGGTATAAAGGCCACCAGTGACATGGGCACAGTGTCCAGAAAGAGATACAAACATCCCCAGGCACCCAGAAATGTAGAGGTGGCTCAGCTGTCGGAGCAGCCTTAGCCCTCTGATGCCTCCCTCAATGGCAGCAGCCCAGGGTTCAGCAAGGCAGAATTCTGTTTGCAAGGCTGCCACATCTAAATGTAGGTTCTCCCTAGACAGGATCTCCCTCTGGAAGCCTTCAGAGGCACCAACTTTTCTCCATTGATTTAGGTAACAAGGTTTTTACTTTAGGAGGACTGTTTCCCTTGGTGCAAACCAGGAGCTGAGTTAGCAGATGCCACCCTCCGAGCATGTCACTGCTTGCTGGCAGGTGGATGTTGGCAGGTGTCCTTTCTGGAGAGCGTGACTAGGGCATCACAGGGCACCGAGGGTTCAGCACACATCCATAATCTCACAGGACATCTGCAAAAATATCTGAACCACCAATGTTGTTAGCAGACGGAGAATCACTCACCATTCAGCACCAGACAATGTGCTGGCAACTATGTATTTCACTATTGACAAAAACACTGCAACCCTGATTTACCTTTCATTGCTTTTATTCTGCTTTTCCTTCCTCCTAGAGGGTGAAAGACATTTTTGTTTAGAAGCAGTATGGGATGAAGTAAAGTGTACATGGAATGTCAGTACAACAACATAACCAGTAATGCATGTAATCCGAACATTTATGATGTATTTTACTGGTTTCCACTTAACTGCAGCAACAGAGTAATCCACATCATCTGAAGTCACTGACAGTAGCTTCCTAATCCAGTCTCAACCTGTTTTATACATCATTCTATGCTTGGTTGGAGGCATCTCAAATGGTGTTGACACAAAAGTCCTGCAGCAAAATTACAGATTTTTGCAAACAGGAACAGATTGATGTTGGTAACACTTTGCTTCTGAAAAAAATTTTCTAGATGTATGCTGGAGGGTGAACAAGGGAAGCAGGGCATGTGTTCACCAGGGACAGTCATACTTCCAGTCCTGTGGATGTTTGCAAAACCTTGATTTCAACAGTGTGCATGTTCTGACCCTCACTTTAAACCTCAGAGTTCGAGGAAGGATTGTAAAAATTACATGGGTGCGGGTTCTGCCCTGCCATGAACCTATTCCATCTTGGAAGGTGGCTGACCTTTTTGGGGGTTGGGGGGGTTTGGCCATTGGGGCATGGCTTCAGTTCTCCTCTTGCTTTGTGCAGCTGCTGGTCTAGCCCATTTCCATTATCTTTCTCTACACACTGGTAGTATCTCAATTCAACAAAGCTAAACTTGGCACATGGTACCACGCTCCCAACACAACCTTCCACCCCTGGCTCATACGAGTTTGCCCTGCCAGGAAAGGCCATTGAACTCTAATACTCTCCAAGAGTTGCCGGCAAGGTCCGAGAAGAGGAATTTTGGCTTAAACTACAGGAATGTTTTTAAAAGACGTGGTTTCAAATTCTTTCATGTTGTCAGCAGGTGATCTCTGTCTTTTTACAGGCAGATCTCCTTCTGTCTTTGCTGATCAGAGTGGCTGGCTAGGGTTCAGCTATGGTTCACCATGGCTTTTTTCTTCTTGGTGAAGCAATGAAAAATACCAGCCCATTTTAATTTCTTTTTTTTCCCCCCAAAGAGTTATAACAATAAATCACTTCGGTCTGTCTCATAAAACTATACTCTTTTAATTAACAGTAGCAGGAGATTATTTTTTTTCACAGGCAATTTCCCTATTCCCAATAATTTCAGCAATTTACTTCCCAGCTTGCAAAATAAGACAACAGATGCGATCAGCCTTATCTGCATCTGTCTGTTACAGGGTCACCTTATTAGCTGGAATAAGAAGGTAATAAAATGCAAACAAATAAAATAAAATTCCCCAGTGGCTGCTCCCCTATTTACAAGCTTGCCCTTTGTCTCAGGTTTTGTTTATTTTGTGTATCAAAAATCACAAAACATGTCAAACTTCCAGGGCATGACCACAGGTATTGATGCCAAGTAGGAAAGACAAATCCTTAGCTTTACATTTTCATTCATTTGTAACCCCATGAGAAGTTGCCTTTTATAACATCAATTTACTGAGCTACATTTTTTATAAACACCTGAGGCTTCAAGTTGCTTTTATTTTGTCGGGGTTTTATTCCATGTCCAGTCAGAGTAACACTCAAAATAAAAAACAGATCAAAATAAAAAACAGATCAAAATAAATAACAGATCAAAAAAACCAGAGTTTCCTTTTCGGCACTCTGGAAAGGTGAACTTATCCTCTCAGCCTTCCCATGGAGTGGCTCTGAGGTGTCAGAGGGTGAGCAGTGTATCCGGCGCGGTACACACGGACACAGCCCCTGTCTGGGTCCTGAGGGGCACCACGGTGAGGAGATGTCCTCCACTGACCACAGCAGGACTGCTCCCATGCGTACCCCCTAGTACATGTTGAGTCCTTCCTGAATCACAGCCTAGGGAATGATAAGTAGTAAGAAACCTTGGGGGTGTCAAAGACAAAAAAAGCACAGATGGAGAACTGCAGAGAATCTGGTCCATCTCTTCTGAGCTGGATTTGAAGTGCTATGTTGGTCCTGTTCTCACAATTTCATCAAGCTGTACCTCAGTCTTTAGGAATGTCCTGGTATAGAGACACATCACATCCACACAATGATCCTGGCGTGCCAGTGCTGCTGTTACTCTGAAAGGAGCATTGATTTGATCACTTCTCACTCATGTACACCAACCACGGACCATGACAGTGGCCTGTGCCCACAGGGCATCCCATGTATCCAGCAGGCAGATTCTCTACTAATCTAACATGACCCAACTTGTGGCAGGCATTCGGACGTCAGGGGTTGATGCAAGATGGCCAAGCCCAGATCTTAACTGATTCCAAGTCATCTGGCCCCAGATACCTGGTAATGAGTTTCTCACAGGCAAATACCAGAGAAGTGATTGATGCCAGTATAATTATTACGGAAATTCCACTGTTTCATAGAATCGTGAAATCATAGAATATCCTGAGTTGTAAGGGACCCACTAGGGTCTTCGAAGTCCAACTCCTTCATTCTCACTGAACACTGAAAGAGGATTTTTGGACCTAAGTTAGGGATATAGGTGACTGGCTTTGGACATTTACCTACAGAAGGAATGAAAACTGTATCACCCTGTGCCCAACCCAGTGCCACCCAAGGGCTCTGCTCCTGAAGAAGACAGAGATCAAACAGCCACCATACCTACACATATATCAAGCGTAGACTCATGGCTACTCAGGCAAAACACTCTTGTGTAGCACTCTCCGTGGCCTGAAAGAGAAGTTCTGTGGGCATCACAGAAAACAGAGGTTTTAGGCCATTGAAAAAAACAGAGAGCTGCTTTAAGAGCAAGCCAAAATGATATGATGTTAAAGTATTTTTTAATATCCCTTTCCTGGCTGGAGTGCAAAAGGCAAAATTGCAGTATCAGTCTAGATATATGGAGTGACAATTTGTGAATGTTGAACTTGGAATTTCAGTACTATGACTTCTTGACCCTCAGTTCTAGTACAACTGTTGCACTGGAAACACTGAAATATGCAGGCTCCAGTGCCGAGACATTATGTATTAGTCTAAAATAACTGAGCATGAGGCACTTCTGCTTCTCAGCAAAACACTTTAGAACTTTGTGCAATAAATTACAAAGAAAGATCTCCATCATGTCACCTTTTCCAGACAGTAGATTTTAAAAATAATTGACCACTTTTTGAACCTGATGAGCCAGCTAGCCTCTGCTGCTTCCTGCAGGCAGGAGTTCCTCAGCCAAATGACACACTACAAGAAGAGGAAGCTCCTCTGGCTTTGACGCTTGCTGGCTTCCCTTGTGGCCCCCATCCTCGTGGCGGAAGAGACAATTGACAGGTTACTTTCTCCATTATTTCAGCTTACTTTCTCCATTCAGCTCAGGGTCTTCTCAGCCCCTATTACAAACCACCACGGTCTCTTTTCTACTCTGTATGGCACTAGCCTGCTAACTCTGTCCTCACAGCTTTGTCCCACTCCATCAAGAGACTTGAAATGGGGAGAAGGACCCCCTCACCATGCCATCCCATAACCTACAGTGTATATTTGGAAAGGGTCCAACGGGGTGGGTGTAGTTATTCCAGGGCTGTATCCACCCTACTGCCACTGACCCATGAACTTGCTTGCATGTATGACCACACTGACTGATTGCAGTGTGAACACATACCCACAGCCTACACCTAAAGCAAACAATATGAAAAGGTACGAGGAAAAATAAAGCAAAAGAGGGCTGCAAAAAATAAATGGTAAGGGCAAGGAAATCAACAGCGCAAATATTGAATCAGGGATAAAATAGTTTATCCATGTATTAAAAACAGCCCCAGCGAACAAGGAAAATACTGAAGAATACCTTCCCACCTACAGGATATGTGTTTGGTTGCAAATGCCCAAGTGAGAAAACAGAAACTTGCATGCCAGTGTCTTCGAGTAACATTTCTTTGGGCAGGGGAGGTGTAGCAGCTTCTCCCACCTGTCTGTGTGGGTGGGTGTGTGTGTCTCTATACATCGAGATGTACACGGTCTACAGACTACAGGTCATATTGTGCCATGCCACATTCCCGCCAGCCAGCACTGCAACCGAAATTGTCACATTGTGGGAAGGGAGAAACTTCCTAGAACAAGGTTTGCAAGGAGCAGATAATCCCGCACAGTGCTGGGCATCTGGCCCATGTGCTGCACCAGAGCAGACCAAAAGCACAGCGGATGCAAAGGTTTTGTCCCACCCCTGAATGCATCCATCAAGTGGCAGTCTCCAGGTATGGTGGGACCGACCGACTGAGCCCAGGGATCTGTGGCTATTTGCCCTGAAAAGCAACCAAGCCAGCATACTCCCACCCACCCCTCATCACAGCATCCAGGCTGTTGTCCTTCACAGCAGCTCACGATGCTCTCACTCCATGCCCACCAGGGTTTTCTAGGAAGTACTTTCATGCAACACTGGTTCCTGGCAGAATCGTGCTTGTGATTGCCTAACTCTGGATTGTCCTGAAGGGAACAAGTCACTTAAAATACCTCCTCTCTGGGTGAGGAAACAGTCGACTGGCAGTGGAAAATGTGGTATTTGTAATGCCTCATCTGTCCCTGGGGCACTGCTCATTTCTCCCTAAGTGTTGCCTTCACTTACTGAAAGCAATTAGGATGGAAGCTACAGCTGCTGTTCAGGCATTGCACACTGCAGGTCACAGTGCCAAGCAGAGCTGTCCAACTCTCACCTCTCACTGCAAAACCAGAGATGCTCTGCTTGTGCCAAGGGAAGACCTGAGCTGCTCACATGGCCAAGTCCTAGCCCCCACTCACAGGCAGGATGAAATCACAGCTCGTAGTGCCCTCTGAGCCAAGCGAGACTGAGCAACCGGTTCAAAATGTACAAAAAGTGGTAGCACCATCCACCTCGCCCCACCTACTACCACTCTTTGCAGCCCTTCCCTCTCGCTTATTTCCATTGTCATGGATTTATGCCCACAGGGTGCAGTGGAGCCTCTGTGTCGTGCAAAACCTGTGCAGGGCTAAGCAAGGTGTGCATCATCTCCCCCCAGCAAAATGGGAATGGGAGGCCCCACCCAGAAGCTCCCCAGGCTTTAACCCAGCACTATCAATCCCTCAGGACTTCACGGGCATGAAGGAAGCTGCTTAGGAAGTCTTGGCAATTAGTACAGCCACTCACAGACACCCTTCCTTAAACCTCAAGGAAAAATTGAAACAACTAATAACGTTTTTAAACAGTCAGAAACCAAAAAATTTCCTTGGAGAGTGAATAGCATGGCTGGTTGGCTGCTCCCAGGCAAACACCCTCCTGTGTACGCCAAGTGCTGCTGCTGACCATGGGTCACTGTGGTGCTGCACACAGCCACAGGATGGAGTACCACAAGATCCAGGCTTATCCCTCTGGGCACCCCATGCTGGGGTGCTGCAGCTGGTCAGCACTGCCCAGCCCTGGGAGCCATTGCTAACACTGCACCCTCCTGGCTGTCCCCTCAACCAGCAAAGGCTCAAATTCACAAAGCACTTCACTATGGTGGAGTCCTTCTCCTTTGATAAATTTGTTTTCAGGCTATGAATGCACAAGGAAGTGTCCATTATGGTTTCTGTGGTTAAGAGTACAAGTCTCTGGCAGCCTAGGTCTGCATGGTGCCTCAAGGAGGAACCTTCTTTCTCTGACACAGCAGGATTTAATGGGAACTGCTAAACATGGAGGCAGAAGGTCAAACCAGCTTCCAATTATAGATGGCATTGATCATGAAATTGGCCCCTAGGTCACAGGAAATCCAACTGTCTGCCCAGATGGGATGGTCACCAACACTAGATTGAGTCACTTGAGGCTTTGTATAGCTGAGTCTTGAAAACCTCCATGGGCAGAGACTCTGCTGCCTGTACTGGCAACTAACCTCCTAATGACATTTTTCCCCTGATGGCCAGCTTGAAAGCCCTAAGCAGAACCTGTGCCTGTCGCCTCGTTTAGTACTGGCCATTTCTATGTTGCCTCTGTAACTCTTTTCCAAGGCTGACTGGGTCAGCCTTCCTTGTCTCTAACCAGCCCACATCCCTCAGCCTCTCCTCCTAGGCCCCTGCCATCTTGGAATCCTTGAGCCAGACCAGTTTCCTACACTCCTCTTGAACTTGGGGGTCCAGCACTGGAAAAAACACTCCAGGTAGAACCACTGACAATGTCAGGACTCCGAGAGCACCACTGGGACTAGCTGCCCCTGCCCAACCCACAGGGCTTTCCCCTTCTCCTTGACCATGGCCCATGACCCCATTTCAGATTTTACAAGCAAGCTGCTGACCTTTGTGTTTTGGTGTTAAGGTATCTAGAAAGAGACTTGCCTTAGAAAGGGCACTGAAACACCCAGCCCAACAACCATCTGCCTAAAGCTAGAAGGTGTTGTTTTACAGTCTAAAGTACTTTGTTCCTTCCTCAGGAAGAACAACATTTTCAGGAATATTGTCTTCTTTGATCCTTTCCATTAAAAAGGATCACCTTGTACAACACTACACACACTTGAATTTTAGGGACAAAGCCCTGGTTCTCCTGGGAAGGCTTTTACCACTGACCCGAGCTCACCCCAGATTTTTCTCCAAGACCAAGTGAGCTGCAGGCACCACAACAGTTGCTAAGGATAAGTGCCCATCTTGTGTGACTTCCCTCTGCACCTCTCAGATCCCCAAAATGAAGGTTTGCAGCTGCTCTTCTGCAGAAGGCAAGCAGAGCACCCGGAACCCCGAACATGTCAGGATTAGTACCCATTTATCCCTAATTTCATGGGGTTTTTTGTGCCAGACAAGGTCAGAGCCACTCTTCTGGCATGTTGCATCACAGGACTTCCTTCTTTGAAAATACCCCACTACTTGCAAGATCCTGTAATTATGTGTGCATGTGGGACACTTTTGCAATGTGATCATTTCAGGCCTCTGAGGGGTCAACACAGGGCACTGAATCAAATTCCTTGAAAATTTTAAAAATACCAAACTCAGCAGAACAATCTACCAAACTTATTTATCGCATCTACTTCAAATACTTATCACCTGGGCAAACATACCATCCTTCAAGTAATTTCAATATATGCTGTGACTGAGATGCTGTACAAACTTTCCAAGTTTCAGTGACTCCTTGTCAATGAGAACAGGGACATTTAAAAGTTTTTATGTATATTTCCTTATCTAATCAGTTAAATTATGGTTTAAGGTTCAACTGAAACCATAATTTCATCTGGCTTTGTTCCTTGTAAAGATATACGAGACATTGTTTACCTTAGAATACAATACTGCTGGACCTTGTTTATACAACAGACTTTTATAATGCTTCCCACCATTAATACAAGTATACTTATTTGAATATTTCTGAATGTCATTGTGAGCCTTCCTGTTAACCATGCACCTGCTTCTTCTACTCTTTAAAAGTATGACATGGTATGGCCATGCTTGATGATGAACAAGATGCTGAAAAACTAAGTGTTGTGTTTGAGAATGAGAGGTAGGTACAGGAAAGACTCGTTACAGCCAGCACTTGGGAGGTGAGAGAATCATGGAATGGTTTGTGTTGAAAGGGACCTTAAAGATCATCTAGTTCCAAACCCCCTGCCAGGAGCAGGGACACCTCCCACTAGACCAGGTTGCTCAGAGCTCCATCCAACCTGGCCTTGAATAGTGCCAGCGATGGGGCATCCACAGCTTCTGTGGGCAACCTGTTCCAGTAAAGATTTCTTTCCATCTTTCTAACCTCAATTTCCCTTCTTACAGTTGTTACCCATTATTCCTCGTCCTATCACTGCAGTTCCTGATGAAGAGTCCTTCTCTGGCTTCCCCATAGGCCCCCTTCAGATATTGGAAGGTTGGTATGAGGTCTTCACACAACCTTCTCCTCTCCAGGCTGAACAGCCCCAACTTTCTCAGCCTGTCTTCATAGGGGAGGTGCTCAAGCCCCCTTATAAATTTTGTGACCTCCTGGACTTGCTCCAACAGTTGCATGTTCTTCCGGTGTTGGGGCACCAGAGCTGGATGCAACACCACAAGGTGGGGTCTCAGGAGAGCAGAGGGACCGAATCACCTCCCTCCACCTGCTAGCCACGCTCCTTCTGATGCAGCCCAGGATTTGTTTGGCTTTCTGGGCTGCCAGCCTACACTGCTGGCTCACGTTGAGTTTCTGGTCAGCCACCACCCATAAGTCCTACTCCACAGGGCTGCTGTCAATCACATCTCTGCCCAACTTGTAGATCAAATCCATGTCTCTCCAATTTAGAGACAAGGATGTCGTGCAGGACAGTGTCTAATGCTTTGCACAAGGCCAGGTAGACAATGTCCATGGCTGTGTCCCTATCCACCAGTGCTGTGGATACAGCAGTGTTTTTGTGAGATGTGCACATGGAAGTGTATTTTGCTGGAATCTGAATGGAAACATGTGCCCAAGACTCTTCTCTAATAATACCTCGCCTCAGCTGAGCAAAAACTCCACGCAAGCACACTGCTGTAGTTCCCACATAATGGTAAACCACCTTCTGACCCAGTAAACCAAGGTCTTGGAGTCGGCCATGATCTTCAGCAACCTTACAAGGTCCACCACATCTGAACCACTGACTTGTAAAACACAGCTCATTTGTTAGTCTCACATTGCTTTTTTTGTGTGTGTGTGGTGTCTAAAATATCTGTAAAAAAAGAATTTCAGCCACTGAGCTTTGGACACTGTTTCATTTTGGAAATGCTAGCATCCTTTTTTTTTTTTTTATTATTACCTTCAGCCACATTTTGGATGATAACACAGGAAGTGTTTACCAGAGGTGCACTGCTTTGCCACGCAGTGATTGCAGCCTTTCTTGCAGCCCTGGCCCCACTGGCAGACACGGGCCAAACCCTGTGTACATGAGAGGAGCCGAATTCCGCTGTAAAATGAGTCCTGCTTGGCAATATTTTCTTCCCATGGGAATTGGAGAAAAACTTGCTTCCGTTCCCACCTTCAAGCATTTATGACAGAATTCACAGCCCTGAATTTACAGCCCTGGTTCATATTCATCTGCCTTAAAGTGAGCATCACCAAGTAAAGTGCTGCTCACACCTTCTGCACACAAACTAACACACCCTAAACCTTGACCTCCTACAATGATGGTAATAAAGAAATGTCAGTTTGGAGATAATCCAGGTTAAAAAGCTTTCCAAATGGTCTATTAGGAAATGGGGCAACAGCCAAATTAACCAGAGAGCCTGGTCCTTCTACTGCTGTTTGCATGAAGGCAGCCATGGCTTACAGTTGTCTGAGGGTTAATAACAAGGACAAATAAATCAGGCTTCATTAATTTTCCATCATGTATGAAGATCTAAGGAGACCTGATGTACTTAGAAATGTATAGTTCCTGGCTGTTGTGTCTGCAGACCTATGAGGGATGCTGGGTCCCTGTGCCAGGTCCCAGCTTCCCAGGCAACTGGATGTGTCCCACTGTACTACTGCTGCCACCCAGAGAGCTCCCCAGGTGCAAAGACCCATGGTGGCAGGGAGGAAAGGCACTCAGAGCACTCTGCCCTCTCCCCCACCACATATGCAGCTCCCCTCTCTGAGGGGAAGACTTGAGAGCACACTGAAGGGAGAGGCAAAGGCTTTGCCCCTCTTAGGACATGGCTGCCAGATGTGGTGAGCTAGAATGGCAGGGAATGGAGCAAACAGCTTTTGGCCTCTTCCGGGGGACAATGACTCTTCTTCTTTCTGATTCAAAGAAGAAAAAGGCACGAACACAACTCCAGTGGCATTTCCATCCACAAGTCTATTTTACACTTGACACAGCACAGACCTGTCAGTCATGACAGACCTGGCAGGTTCCGATAGACATATGTCCTTAGGTTTTCTGGACATGCCACAACCATGACTCACCTTCTGTCATTACAAGATGACAGACACAATCTGGCAAGCCCAGAGCAAATAAGTGATATCACCAGCATGATGCATACATTTATGGGCATCATTGTATTTCTTAATCAGGATTCCAACTGAAGAATTTCCAAGGAAAAAAAAGATGTGGGCAGGGGAATGAAGCCGATACCTTACAAATGATGATTCGTGACACATTCACCAAATTGACACCTGAACAGGGAGTAATCACTGAGGCAAAATTTACCAGATACCTGGATACCAGTGATCTGGTTAATCACGTCACATGAATGGGAATAAGCATCATCCAGCGGTGTAGAAAAAACATGGCTTGAAAAACTCCATTTTACCAAACATTAAAGCAAGTGTCAACTTGAGTGGGCATGGGGGATGTGTTGAACATGGACACTTTTAGTGAACAGCTGACTGTTCACATGCTGCCTGTTGTATTGTCCTGAAAACACAGTTTGACCTACACAAAGCAGGAATGGTGATAAAATCCTATTCTGTGTAAGGGTTTAAAGGGAAGAGCAGCAACCTTACAGTGAGTAACATGTCAGGAATGGGTAAGTGAAAATTAAAGATGTCAGATACAAATGGCAAGTTAAAAGGCGTATGTGACTGATAGAGGAAGCTGAAAAAATTAATGAAAGGCTCCACAGCCTTACAGGTAGCAGCAGGAATAGAGCCATTTCAAGACAGAAAGTCAGAAACAGCAGAGCAGAAATATCAGCTGCCCTCAGCATCTAATTCTGATTGCTTTTCTATTTTGGGACAGGTCCTTTTATGGAAAAATACTGATGCACAAGCACCTTCCACAGCCACCATGTTTACTTTCAGCATTCCCCAAACTGGGAAAGCTCCAGCCACAGGGTGTGAAGAGGAGGAGCGGCTGATAAGCCTCTGCCCCTGATTTTCACAGTACTGACTCAGAGTTGACCAGCTCCCTCCGAGGCTGTCACTGCCACCACACCACCACTAGGAAAGATGTGACCAACGTGGTTTTGCAAGTCAGCAGATCAGCAGTGAGCAGGTGTTAGCAGCTCCGTGGCCGACATGTTCAGAGGCCGGTGGGGACTGGGGATGCCATCATGAGACAGGCTGGAGAGGGGCAGCATGGCACTGCGACCCCTCCAGCAGCTATCATTCCTTCTTCTCCACTGGGACCCGCACCAGCTGGGGTGCAGCCGTGTGCAGCAGCATGAGCCCGCAGACTGTCATGGCGAGGCCAATCCACCACAGAGGCGTCCACGTCTCCCCGAAGAGCAATTTTCCTAGGATAGCCTGAAGGAAAAGAGAGACACAAAGCTTTGCTGGGCCGAGCTGCCCCAAGGCCTCTTGTGTTGCCAGAGTTGTGAGGACTTCTGGGAGAGACAGCCCTGGAAAAAACTTGGTTGAGGAAACTCCTACTTGGGTGACCAACAGGAATGCTGAAGGTGATGCTGGAGATGACCAACTCCACCAGCAGCCTGGAAGCACAGCCACAGGATGTGGCAGATGCACATGTGGTTTGCTGCCTTCCCAGCGCTTCTCAGGAGCCAAATCTCCCACTGACTGGGTAACTACAGTTGATTATTGGACACCACCATGAGCTGTCTGCCAGCTGGAGCACAGAAACAAGGTGGACTGCTGCCAAGAGTGAAAAGCAAGCGGAAAAAACCTGCGGGTCGAAGACGCTCTTGCTGTCACTAGAGGTGATGCATCTTCATACCCAGCAAGGGTGACTGCCTTGTCACAAGTGAGGTGCTGCAAAGGAAAAGCAAAATGAAGCAAAGCTCCTGGCTCCAGCTCCCACTAGTAATTAGAAAAGTTCGGTAAACTGTGTTGTTGCTGCAAGGCATCGTGTTGGGCAGCAGCACCCTTCCTGCACCACCCAGGAAAGTTCCACCATCTGTGCTGTGAACAACTATCAGAGCAGCTGAGGCCTGACGCAATCATTTCACACCTGCCTGTAACTCTCCCTTTGTGGCCAGTGATGCTGGTTGCACTGGGAGATGAGCTACAACCAGCGTGGGCATTCCCACCTCGCTGTGCTCCTCAGGCTTCAGTGCCTGGGGAAAGGGTCTACTCACTGAACAGATGAAGTTGGAGGCTGTCGTTGTCACAGAGGCAGCAGCCGAGGAAGAGGAGAGTCGTAAGGCTTTTGTGAAGACTGCCCACATCACTGCATTGCACACAAACACCAGGCCAACACAGCTGAGGCGAAGCAGCACTGGCAGCTGCAGGACAAAATGGAAAACTCTGTGTATTTCACCCTCCACTCATTCAACCTCAATAATTCATGCGCACTTTGGAGCCAAACCCAATGGTGTAAGCTTTTAAAACTGAATTACAGCTAGTATTACATGAAGATGTATATTAAATATATTAAATCACAGAAGGAAATGGAAATGAGGGAACAGCCCTGGATAGACTGTGAGCCTGCCATGTCCTGCTGCAAGCCCAGCCTCATACTATAAGCTGAGAAGTGCTGTGACAATGTGCAGCAGCTGCCATGGCAGAAGCCAATCCCCAGAAAGCTCTCTAGCTCACAATGTGGTGCCACATGCAACGCCCCTAAATGCCCTTCACTTATCACTTGATGTATGGAAAAGGGTCAAATTCAGTCTGACAAACACCAGAGATGCACATGCCAGCACTGAGTGTGCTCCAGAACCCAACTATTGTGCATCTGAGCCAAGACATGGGTGGTCCCAAAGCACTGGTCCTTACAAGCTCCCAGGACCCGGCCTGCCTTACTGCTGCAGGGAGGGCAGAGCAAGATCTCTGGGAGGAAAGGAAGAGCTGAGTGGTTTCATCCCTTGTTTTGCACACTCACTGGAGAGTAGATTTACTGAGAGGTCTCTGCTCTAGCATTTAGCAGCAACAAAACCACCTCTGAATTCAAGGGCCTCAAGAAAGATCTCCCTTCTTAGACAACCTGACCAGATGTTTAACAGCCTGTCTGAAAAAAAGGCACAGTTGCACCTAAAAAGCCTTTACTGTTCACAGAGACCCCCATCCCTTCCTAGTTTAAGCAGATGAGGCCATCTCCCCAGCCCCTGGGTACCACATAGTTGATGTGAAGACACCAAGGGAGATCACAGGCAGGCAGATCACAACTCTCACAAACAGTGACAAGTGGAAGCAAAGCTGTGTCTAAGCACGTAGCAATCACAGCTTCATAGCCTGTCACCTTTCAGTCCATGGTGGGATCCATCTTGAAGCAGACAGAAACACAGGTGTGAAGCCACCAACAAGCACAGCTCAGAGGTGGCACCTGCCTTTTGGGAATGGCTGCACTGTGTCCTCCTGCCAGCTGCCCAAATCAACGGGGTCCACCAGCTGTGTCCTGCTCCCACTCAGAAGAAGAAATTACTAACTGCAAGCAGTGGGGGAGCTCACAGTTTTCTGAAGCAAGTGATATAGCAAGCACAAAGTTAAAAGGAAAATAACGCAAAGCAAATCCATGCTTGACGGCTGGCACAAGCTCTTCGAGGCTAATCCCACTCCTGTGAGGGATGGGTGCAGGTGTGTGGCCTCATTTTGCCCCACTTGTAACAAAGGTCTCCAAGTTTTGCAACTGATCTGGGCAACATTAAAGATTCAGAATGATTCACACCAGTGAAGCACTTTGTTTTCCCACTGACGCCCTGAAAAATCCTGTGTGGACGGGTAAGAGGGACAACCATGTCCAGCTACTACCACTCCTCTGAGGAAGAAAATCTGCTGTGTTAGGGCTCCCCACAGGATGGGATTTGCCTCCCAGTTTCACCCTCTGCCTGTATGCCCAGGCAGTTTTACTTTCCTCAGGCAGTTATGTACATCCACACACCTCTAGTGAGTAGGCAGACTTGGGAGTAGAGATGAGAGGGGAAAACAATTCTCTGTGTTTCACCTAAATTCAGTGTATTTCTGGATCAGAAAGAGACCATGCTGCTGAGGTAAAGAAAGCCTTAAGAAAGTGAGATCTTGTTACTGCCTTCAACCATTAGCCCAAGGGTGTAGCAGGACGGAGCCCAGGCTCTTCTCCAACGTCCATTTGGATATGACAAGAGGCAACAAGTAAAGTCTGGAACAAGTGAAATTTTGATCTGTTATGAGAAAAAGCAAAGGTGATGAAGCACTGGAACAGAGGTCATGTGCTCTCCAGCCTTCTTAAGTATTTAAAACTTAACTGGAGAAGGTCATGTGTAAGCAGAGGTTGGAGTAAAGACCTGCAGAGGTCTTGCCTGACTTGAATTAGTCTGAGACTACCAGTGGTGAAGCAAAGCTGGCTCCCACCATCACAGCAACTATGCCACCTTCAAAAGTGATCCTGAACCTATGGCTTCTTCTGATCTCCTAATGCAGAGCCAGGAAAATCAGCTGCAGGTGGCACATGCCCATGAGGAACATTCATCAGAGAAAGGTCAAGTTCCTCTGTGCCCAGGGCAGCGGAGTGGTCATCGCAATGGTACGCAGACAGAGAGATAGGAACATCCCCACGCGTTCCCCACAAGGAAGGAGGGAGATAAATTCCTCCCCTGCTAAGGGCTCAGCTGAGCCGCCCCAATGAGTCAAGGATTACTGTTCTGATTGCTTTTCTAAGCAAAGATTAATTTCAGTGTACATTTCAGATAATCCAGAATCACTCCTGAAGTGGCAGAAGTAATTTTAGATGAAGATTGGCAGGGGAGCGGAGAAAGCAAAGAAAAACTTTTGTTCAAGTGCAATGACCTTTCCTGGTCAGGTCGCTCTCAGGCTGGGCCACCACAACACATCCTTCTAGCCAGGAAATCCATCCCTGTGCTGCCGGGGAGTATCCTGCTACCCTGCATCATCAGCTTTCAGAAGAAGTGTCAATATGCTTTTTGCTGCCATGTTCCACACTGCACAAGTGGTGGCTGCTATTATACTTATTTTGGGATTTCTGTAGCTCTTCCTCCCAACACAGAACCCCTTGAATCTCTGTCCCCTCATGGCTACTCTGCAGAAATGCCTTTGCCACATGCATGCACTGAAACACTTACGCATCTACAGTCCTGTGCAATTTAAGCTACTAGGAAGATTATGGCATTTACATAAAACTTGGTTAGTTTTACAGCTAAGCTGATTAATTTAATTAATAATTGTCACCTGGCATGGACCTGAAAACTGAAAGAAACCAATGTGCCCAGAAAAGAGAAACAGTCAGAATCACAGCATGGCTGAGGTTGAAAGGGACCTCTGGAGTTCATCTGGTCCAACCTTGTCACTCCAGCAGATTGCCCAGGTCCATGTCCAGACAGTACTTGACTATCTCCAAGGACGTAGACTCCACCACATCCCTGGGCAACCTGGACCAGTGCCTGGTCACTCTCACAGTGAAAAGGTTTTTCTGGATGTTCAGAGGGAACCGCCTGTGTTTCAGTGTGTGCTCATTGCCTCTGGTCCTGTTACTGGGCGCCACTGGAGTGAGCCTGGCTCCATCCTTTGTGCACCCTCCCTGCAGGTATTTCTACACATTGAAAAGATCCCCCTGAACCTTCTCTTTTCCAGGAGGAACAGTCCCAGCTCTCAGCCTCTCCTCACAAAAGAGATACTCTGGTCCCATCATCATCTTTATGAACCTTTGCTGAACTCTCCAGTAGCTCCACCTCTTTTTTGCAGTGGAGAGCTCAGAAATGCACCCAAAACTCCAAGTGGGTTTGAGTAGAGGTTTGAGTAGGGCTGAGTAGAGGGGAAGGATCATCATCCTTGACCTTCTGGCAACACTCCACATCAATTACATGACACTTTGTCATAGCACTTAAAAAGAAAAAAGAAGCACAAAAAAGTTCCCCTAAACAAATGGGCAATATTTTTATAAATTTCAACACAGAAAAGTACTCAGAAAAGATGCTGTCAACATTTTGAGTAATTTCATGCTCTGCCATTTCGTCAGTGCAGAGCACAATTTGGGGTTTTTTGGGATGAGGGGAAGAGTATCAGGAATTAATTTTTTAAAAAACTCCCCTTTCTGTCACCCTTTCTGAGATATCAGAAAGGATTAACAGGCTTAGCAGGTATTGAGTTTTTGCCTTTTTAACCCTCTCTAACAATCACACATGTCAATTTTCTTTTATTTTTTCCTGGTGCAAGGCTGGACTTGTTTCAGATCCAGTTTCCCTTGTGGGTTCCCTTTTGGATTTCAAATCCAAATGTACATTTGCCATGTGAATAACAACCTATACGTAAATGGATCTCCCCAAAGCGCTTTTAGGATACACGTATGCTGCCTTCCTCCTCTCCCCACTCATACACAACCTGTGCCCCTCTCCACCTCTGCCGTGGCTGTTCCAGAGGTCACTCCTGCAGGTAAGGACACTATCTCTGAGGTGAAGGGCCAGCAGTTCTATGTAACCTCAAGCACACGGAAGTCTGAGAAACACGACCGAGATAAAGATCTTCACCAACGAATACCCAAGGATCAGCTGAGCGGCACAGTGGAAATCAAGGGCTTCACCTCTCTGCTCTGGCCAGGGTCGAGCAGAGACAGAATAAAAGGGACAAGGGCGCTGCTGTCAGCAAAAGTCGGCTAACGACAAGCGTCTGATGCTCAGTCATACTAACATCCTGCTTTTAAAGTAACACTGACGTAGAAGCACTGCAAATGGGCTCTCAGAGTTGGGCTTGGTTCGGGGCATTCCCGTACCACGCTCATTCCCTTCACACCCGGCAGCCTCGCAGCGCTCTCCCCACTGTTTACGCCGGCACCGCGCAATTAGTCAGCCCTGCAAGGCTGGGCTCCCCCAGGGGTGAGTCACGGCTCCGCTCTCCGAGACCGCCCCCCCTTTCCCTGCAAATCCAGGACACGCCCTGGAAGTGCCGGAGGAAGAACCAGCGCGCTCCTTCCCCTCCACCGCCGCGATAAGCAGCGCAAGCCCTGGCGCCGAGCACCGCCTGCGGGGCGGCCGCACGGGCACTCGGGGCACCCAGCACCGCCTGCCTGCTTCCTTACCGGGCCGCCGGCCGCCTCCCCGTTCGGGCCCAGTGCCAGCTTCGCCGCGGCGGCCGCCGCCGCCCCCAAGCC
>VZTI01001458.1:331703-368157 GCA_013397865.1 Struthidea cinerea
GGGAAGGGAAGGGCACGTGGGCCGTGTTCGCTTATGTACAAAAAGGCTTTATTGAAACAAACAGGACAGGATGGAGGAGAACAACGCAGCTCCTGCTGTAGCCACATACAACATAGAAAAAGGGCAGAAACCTCTGCCTACATGGAAATAGTCTAGAAACAGACAAGAAAGGAACATTTGTAAACCTAGAATATGGCAGTCACAAATAAAATCATCCTTGACAGATGCCTCTCGGTCTGAGTGCTCCTCATCCGTGGTAGTTCTGACCTTGACTCATACCCCTTCATCTTCCCCCTTTTAAGGTCAGCTTTTTATTTCTCTATGTCACATTACATCTCAAGTGGGAACAAATCTGCAGGCTTAGGCAACTTGAAATTTCATAGATAAGCTGGTGGAAATTCTCCTTCTCCTCAACCAAGTAATGTAATGTAGAAAGTCATTAAGGTTATTGTCCTGCCCTTCACCAGACACACATCTTTCGTCTTCGTTCCCTTTTGCCCCAGCGCTTGTGGTCAAAACTAGTATTGTATGAAGTACCCAGAAAACAGAATGATAGGAGAAGTGGCAGTAAAAAAAACCTAGTTTGATATTGCTATAGAAATCAACGTTTTGTGTTCCACTAGTAAACATTTCAGTTATTTGCAATAAATCTTAACTGTGATTACATGAGCTTACGCTGTACTCCTAAAATGTTCTGCATATTTTCACATTTTCTTTCCTAACATTTTTCTCTTCTTTGATAGGAAAATGGTTGCAAAATACTTAAGAATTTCCTACAGTGCTAATATAGACTTCTAAGTCTATCCTAACAAAAAAAAGGTTTGAAAAGCATTTTATTTTCAAATAAAGGAAGAACAGAACCCGAAAATATATTTATAGTAGTATTTACAAGCCTGTTACTAAATTCACATTTATGTTTTATTGAAGATAGTCCAATATGAAAATTATTTTTAAGCAACTCAGGAAAGTCATCCTATGTTTAAGTTTAACTAAAGAAATAATCACAAAGAAATTGTGCTTTTTCAATTTTGGCTCTGATGGAAAATATAGCATTTCAGAAGAGGTAGGAACCTGAATAAGAGCACAAAAGGAGACAAAAATCCAGGTGTGTTCCCAGTGAGAAAACTTTTCCTTGGCAAGGTACAAAAGTTTCAAGGAAGTATCTGCCAGCACCTATACAAAATCAGTTTTTGAAATTGAAAAATTACAAAAAGGTGTTAAAATGTCACTGAAAGCTGCCCACAGAGCTGGAATAACAATCTTCACTTGGAGTTATTACCAGCAAAAAAATCTACAAACTAAAATACTTGATTATTCCAGAACCACAGCAAAAGTCAAGTTTGAAAACTGGCTTTTGCTTATTCTGTACATTTTAAAAATACGGCTCTGCAGTTTTGTTTGGGTCATTACAGCTGATCGTAATGTCTACAAATGTCACATTTTTTTGATTCTTTCAAAAAAGCATTTTCAACTCGTAGTTTTTCAGTCTCCTGTAAAACAGAGAAAAAACATGGGTATATTAAGGAAATTATCCTCACTTTTTTTTGTATTTTTACACAAGTGATATCTTAGAGTTGTTCAAGTGTTTTATACACTACATACTTGAGGAAATAAAATGAAGATCCTTGTCTGGGGCCTGTGAGGAGACAGACCAGCCATGACATAATCAGCTGCATAAAATCAGAGGTATCTCTGTTCCTCTCCAAGAGAAGAGCAGGAATTTTCATTTTCATTCTCAAAGCTTAGCTCTGTTCTATGTCAGGCTCTTACTTCATCTGTAATCTACTCTGCAACTTACCTCAGTAAGTTTAGCATTATCTTTCTTCAGTTTCACAAGATACTGAATCTTCTGGTTTAGGTTTTGATGACCAAGTAATTTCCCATTCTCCTCAGCAAGTGAATCAACTTGCTTCCTCAGCAATTCTATTTCCTGTAATAATAAATACATTGTGTACCTCTTAGCAGTAGCCTCTCCTCTTTTCAGAAGCAATAGCTTCTTAGAACTATAAGCATACTAACATTTAAGTTTGTAACATATGATGCAACAGTTGGTTCATTCCGGAAACACGTATTTGTCTTATGTCTCCTCAGATACTATGTTAGATCCCTCTACAGGGCAAAAAGGGAGCACCATTAGATTTGTATTACTACGAATTGCAACACTGATTTCTGTACCCAGACTTTCACTAGTTCAGAGAACAACATCACAAATACAACTAAACTGCAAAACAGCTGTACCTCTGCTAAATAAGATTCTACTGTGAAGATGACAAAAATATTATGTATGTGTAACCTTTTCAATTCTGTCTCTTTCTTCATATGCTTCCTCCAGTTTTGATCTAATTTCTTCTTTCTCATTAAATGCTTTGAGCTCCAAAGTTCTTGTTCGTTCCATCTCCAGAGTCATTTCATGACGGGTCTTCTCTTGGATTCTGAGGATATTTTTGGTCTCTTCTAATCTGCCAATATAAAAGAATCATAAAACATTAAAAACCAACATAAATGGCATATAACTGAATTACTAAGTCAGTCTTGGACATGGAGGGAGGTTCCTTTAAAAGCATTCTTTTGACACATTATATTTTCTTTGGAATTTAGTGCTCAGGGAAGGAAAAATTTCATTCTGCTTCACAGTTCTTGTGTTTGGTATTATCAACTAGGCAGTGTTTTGGAGCTGCTCTTCTCGTTGGGAACTGTGCTGTTGGCAATCCAGGATATACAACTCCACTCATGACTGAAAACAGAAGCTTCACCTACAAGAATACTTTGAATTAATTCACCTAAGGAATGTAAATTTTCCAGCTAAACTCAGCTGCTCTTCAAGTTTCCCCCAAATTTCTTGTTTGTCTGTGGCTTTTCCCCCAACAGCCTTATTGCTCAGAAACATCTCTGAGCAGCTCAGATGGTCTGAGCCTGTTTGACCTGGAAACAGAAAGACTACCACTTTGAATAGAATTAAAACATTTTCAGCAGATAAGGTCACAGGATATTAAACTATGCCATCAAACTTAGCAGCCTGTCTACTGTTTTTAGGAACTTGAGTAGTTTTGCAGATCAATTCAAATATCGTATACATGACATTTTTGTCATCAGTTTTGTTTTGCTGAAGCCTGTTGTTTCAGACCTGCTCTGTGAAAACAGTATTCATTTGCTGCCTTTGTAAAGGCATTTACTCAATGAGAAAAGAATCTTTTCCCTCTTTGTGCATTATTTGCTTGTATGAGACATTGTAGCACTGTTGTGTGTTTCAGAGACCAGAGAGGAATGAAAAATCAATGCATCAAATAGCAAAATAATCCCTAATTTCCAGACAAGGGTTTCTGGAAAATTTAATGTAAATTACTTTTGAAATGACCGTGTGCATAAAAATTATCTTCCTCCTTAAAAGAAGTTACTTACGTAGAAAGCATTCCATCAAATGTAAATAACTCACATGTTAGGAGATTCAGCCACTATGAATCCTGAAGCAATACAGATTAGGAAAAGAACAGCAGGACCCACATTTTCAAACTAATTTTTATCTACTAATTCAGTATTTTCTTTCTTCGCTATTAACCATCCAAAGTACAAAGCACTTGAATTTTGAGGACTACGTGCCCAATAGTGCAAACACAATTTAGAAATCCTCTAATAATAAAAATTCTTCATTTTTCAAGCTGAACTGCAAAAATTTAAACACATACCATAAAAAGCAAATAATTACCTTCAGTTTAAAATTATAAAACATTTACAATATTAATAAAGAAATGAACAGTATTTCAATTTAATTTGAAAAGGAATGTGATTAGAAGTCTCTGCATATAAATAACTTTAAACAATTAAAAACATCCCTTCCAATTTAAGTTTCTATGGGTCTACCCATTAAAGTATTGTCGTGATACAATGCTATGTAGTAATAGGTGCTACTACCACCTACTGATGAGAAAGAGTAAGAACTCAAGGTATCATGCACAAGTGTAAACACTTCCAAATTATGTCTTTTATCATTTCAGATCTTGGACTTCTATTGCTTAAATATATCTTTTTTTGTCATTAATTAGTTTAATACTAGTTTTCAGATCAAGGAACAGTAGTCAGACTTACTCTGCTTTGATTTTCAGCATTTCTTCCACTGCTTTATTCTGCAAAAGTTGAAAAGCATTAGATGCAGCCTTAGTGTTTAATATACACATATATATGTTTAAAAATATTTGTCACCTAATTGATGCTACATATCTCATTCCAGATCATCCTACTATCTAGTAGTTCACATCTCTAATATTCATTATAAGTTCATCTCTTTGCTGTAGGCAGGCACTTCCCGTTTCATGCCAGCACAGCTGACCCACAGCAGTGTTTCTCTGCCCACTCACACATAACAGAGCTTTAACAGGGAGCTCTTCTGTCTGGGACATCCATGGCAACCTCTGCTGTGACATTAACTTCCCTTTGACAGAGCCCTGACATTAGCAAGTGACACAATCTTCACCTTCCAACTCTGGGCATGAGTCAGATTTAGCAATCTGAATCTGTTTTTGCTAATTGTGCAATCTGACACCCAGTTCACTGGTGTTAGGCCAAGATAGAAACCCTAAGAGCTAAGTGTCAGGCTGCGTATGTTAAAATTCACTAGAATTTGGTGTTTGTTTTGCTGCCATGAAAACAAAAAAATCAAACCAAACCAACAACAACAACAAAAAAAATCACAATAATACTTCACAACAGATCAACAGCAACTGACACAAGAAGGATAACATACCTTGGCAAGTCGCTCTTCAGCAATCTCCTCCTCTTTCTCTTTGAGGTACTGAACATCAGGATGTTTCTGATCACTAGGAAATTCAAGAACGAGAAAAAAAGTTTCTCACAAACAGAGGAAACCAGTTGTAAAAATACGTTATCCAGATTAAACCAGTAAATGTGTGCAGTTGTTTTCACACGTGCTCATACTCAAAATACTGAACATAGGGGAAAAAACTCTGGAAGGGTTTAAACTTCTATACACATTTTCTTTCATCAGAGTATAGAGAAGTTAATGTTTTAATGGAAACAATTACAAATATAATAAATATGCAACTGTTTGTTAGACAGCTGTTCTGGTTTTGGCTGGGATAGAATTAAACATCTTCATAGCAGCCATTATGAGGCTGTGTTTTGGACTTGTGCTGAACACAACGTTGATAAAATGAAGATGTTTTTGTTCTTGCTGAGCAGGGCTTACACAGAGCCAAGGCAAGGCCTTTTCTGCTTTCCATACTGCCACACTAGCTGGGAAGCTGGGGGTGCATGGGAGGTTGGGAGGAAACACAGCCAGGACAGGTGGCCCAAACTGACCAAAGGGATATTCCAGACCATGTGACATCATGCTCAGTGCATAATAAAGTGGGGGAAAAAAGGAGGAATGGGGGGATGTTTGGAGTGATGGTGTTTGTCTCCCCAAGTAGCCAATGTGTGTGATGGGACCCTGCTCTCTTGGAGATGGCTGAACACCTGCCTGCCCATGGGAAGCACTGAATTAATACCTTGTTTTGCTTTGCTTCTGTGTGCATGTGACTTTTGCTTTCCCTATTAAACTGCCTTTATCTCAACCCATGAGTTTTCTGGGTTTTGCTCTCCTGATTCTCTCCCTGATCCCACTGGTGCAGGAGTGAGCCAGTGGCTATGTGGGGCTTGGGGTTAAACAACAAGAGCAGCTTTGGGATGGAGGTACGTGTTTTATTAGTTATGCGTATGGAGACTGCAGAAGGACTTCCTACAAGATCACTGCTCAGTGGTTTTGCCAAGTTAAGAACATAAAAGATTCTTCTATTCAGAAGACTTCACTAATTTTTATTTTTTTAGTTTTTAATCAACATGACATTGGATGGAAGTAAGAAAACACATACAATTCAAATAACTCATAAAACAACTTCGTCCTTGTCATGCGCCATAGGGGAAAAACTTAATTGGTTAAGAGTTTTATAATTGCATCAAGTACAATAAAACCACTATTTTCAGTAACTTAAAATCTTGTTAACAGATCAGGTAGGTTACTGAACAATGATGCTGTTTCTAAGGCTTTCTGCTTAGTTTGCAACAGACATTTGAAAGTGTGTTGTGAATTGAAATGGAAATCACAGGAAAACGACAATGGTTATGTTGCCATGGAACACTGCTTCTGTGGTTTTGTTTCTCACAGTTTGTGTAGGTTTTCTAGACCAAATTTTTCCACAAAAAAGCATTACTTTTGTGTTCTTCACTTGTTGGATTCCTGACTTGGGACTTTGGGATATAATTTGGATATGCACTAAGAATTCCCTGCTCCTTTTAGTTGATAGGAGTTGTGGTTTGAATAGACCAAAGGCTAATTGTATATTGGAGGCTTTAAAAGTTCATTTATGTCTGTATTAAAACTTGTGTTGCATTCATTTGGACATTCCTTATCTACTGGATCCACAACTACACAGATGACATGGCAGTATATAATACCCAGGAATTACTATGCACATAATGATTTTACATTCTGTTTCCATTCCCTTTATAAAACTTTGTTGCATTTAAGAACTTGTGATTTAAGGGCCATAAAGTTCACAAGCCAGTAAACAATTTTCATAGAAAAGTTAGAGTCAATCTCTAAATATACAAACAATGTAAGACTGTATTTCAAATAAAACATGTAAATTTTATCTTAATTATTTCAAGTTAAGAGAATTTTTTTTGTTTTATTTTACTTTACCTGTTCTTGCTTGGTCTCTGAGCTTCTACAAGGCTCTGTAAACTCCTGTTGTTCTCCACCAATATCTGCATTTCCAGACGCAAGTTCTCCAACTCATTTAATTGTTCCTAAGCAAGTGAAATTTGAAACATTTTATTTGAAGACCAAATTGCAATTCTTGTTTTCATTTCCAGTTGAACATGTTTTTGAGTACAATAGAAGACAAATTATTTATCAGAAAACAAGCATGGTTCTCTGGCAAATATCTGCATCACCCTTCCATCTACAGTTGCATTAGAAACTTTATTGAGAATAGATTAGAACTGTTTCAGCAGCAAAAATGATGTTACCATTTGACATTCATGAACACAAAACAGCACAGTCCTTGGGAAAATAAGATTTATAGACATCTCAAGCAAGTTGTCACCACTTGTTCCCAGCCTAGGTAAAGGGAAAACCAAAAATTGCATTCCTGCTTTAATGAACATACTGCTAAGCAGAGCTCATTAAAAAAAGTGCACTCTGCAGTCTGTCCCATTTTAACCTTACAAAGTGCCAGCAGAGATTAACTCACAGTACCTTCAGCCTTAGAATTTCATCATTTTTTGCTCTTCGTTCTTCATTCAGTTCACGCACAAGGTGCTCCAGATTTATTGCAGAGGCCCTTCTATCAGCTATTTCTTGCTCATGAGTTTCCAAAAGCTTGGCCAAATTCACATCAAAATTAGGAGGAGTTTTTGGACACTGGCAAGTCAAAAAAAAACAAACCACACAAACTATTAATAAAGGACTCTTTCCCCTATGTACGGGTTACATGTTTTAATGCTTCATTGGAGACATATGTTAATAAATTCCTGGCAGACACATCGTCGATAATTACAAACTATGTGAAAGTGTTTCTCTCACAAATGCCATACCTGAGGAAATGTTACTGAAGATGAGTCCACAAAGCAATCTATTTGCTTCATTTTCAGTTCATATTCATTCTTCCTGTTCTCCAGTTCCTCTGTCATTTTGTCCAACTATTAGAAACACAGAATTAAAGTAGCTCACAATATATGCAAAATAGGAAACAAAACAGCACTCAGATCTCTATTTTGAGCAAGCTTAAGTACACCACAAGTTATTTTAAATTAACAAAGACTTCACTTTCATAACTCTTCTATATTTAGCCAATCACTATTGAACTTTCAACAGTTGTATGCAACAAGCATTATTGAAAAAGCACCTATACATCTAACTACTGTGTAGCTCATCTGAATTTTATTCTAGTTAGTATTTGATTTTCTTGCCTTGCTAACACAATCTACCTTTCAAAGGGCTTGCTAACAGAAAAAAAAACTATTATGAACTTGTCTGGCAAACATCACTGGTCAAAATACGATTTGATACAAAGATTTTAGTGGTATAGATTTGATCAGTTTCCCCAAGAGAATATGCTAATTTGAAAAAACCTCTCCTCTTTCAAAAAATAACTTATTAGAATCTTTGCCAACACAAATATATTACTTAGCACTATGATAGTTGTGACAACTAGAGCTAAAATTTGGACAAAGGTTTAACATAGCTGTTTAGTCTGCAGAAGTTCCAAACTACCACATAATTTATGGAGCTCAACAGTTATCTCGATTGCATAATGATACGATTTGTGGGTAAGTGTTAAGCAGAGGAAAAAGTAATCCCCTAGGTTACACTGCTGATAACCTCAAGTTACTCTATTCTTACAGGTACTGATAATTTTACTCTGCTATCAGAGTAAACCTTTTTGTGATCTCTAGACAACATTTCCAAAACATTAAAAGTTACCTAATCTTTGTTCAGAAGTTTTTTAACTACTACTCTTACTACTTTGTTTTTACAAGAAGGAGCAATGCTCTTCACCAAGAGTCCTATGTACAAGATGCTCTAAAATGACAAGTGAAACTCTTCTCAAAAGCTACAATTAACCACAGCTCCCGCTCAACGACCTAACTGTGAAAATTTCTTTGTTTTACCTGCTCCCTGAGTTCCTGGATTACAGCTTCTTTCTTTGCTATGTCTTCCTGTGCACACTGGAGCAATGCATCATGTTTCTTAGAGGCCTCTGTCAGACTTATCAGCTGATCAGTGGTATGACGCAATTCTTCACACAGAAGGTCCCTCTATTTTCAGTCATTGGATGAGTAAAGAAAGAAGTGTTAAAATTATTGCTTTAAGTCAGTTGTTTCAAGATATTTTGTCATTGGTGCTGAGATTGCTAACAGCTACAAGCATCTCCCTTTTCCTTCTACTTTCTCATCATGAATTGTAGCAAGCATTCATCTATAAAGTTCTTATTTTAGCATGTTTTCATATTCTTGGTCTTGGTTGCAGACCAAAAACGAGACCTTTGCCCCAACATAGGTTAAGATTCTTGTGGAAGATCTTTGGAATCAACCACTGTTTTAAAGTATAATGCATACTTAAAAAGAGGTACAGTTCTCTAAATAAGAAAAGAATGTATAGATTTTAATCCATGCTGAAGTGATTACAGCTTTTTTAGTGCACTGATATTCTGTAGATACCTCTGGATTTATTCTAGGATCTATACTCCCACCCTATCTGATGGGGCATCATACCTAAACAAGGTGTGTTAACCCATGAGGAGAAACTGTATTTAGTACTTTAAATGCCACCTCAGATTAGTTCTTCTTGTCCAGTTAAGAAAGCATGAAGAAATCAGTAACTGAAGTATGAAGTAAAGGAGAAACACTATAATTTTACCAGGAGCCAGATATACCCAAGGATAACCTTGAAACAGGAACTGGCTCTTCAGTTAAAAAAACCAAAAACCAAAAAACCCCAAAGTGATCCATTTGCCAGACAACTCAGCTTTGGGTTTCAGAATGTCACTTTTAGATACGATTATTAATGAACATAGCCTGTTTATTTTTTAACAGATTTCCACTATGTTTAATGTGCTTTGAGAAACATACACCTCCCCAGAAGAGTTTATTGGTGCTACATGATTGGATTAGCAAATCTGACCAGAGATGATCTTGTAGAAATTACATGTAAGGAGGTGCTACTGTTTTCGACTGATGGATATGTTCAACAAAATAATGGTGACAGCATTAATAGAAAAGACAGAATTAAAGAAAGATGCAATATTAAAAAGCAAAACCACAGCTGAATCAAAACTGTGCCCCAGATCTGTTTCCAGCAGGTGGAGCTTTTAGTTAAAGTTATGAGTAAAGAAAAGGTATTACTGAATACAGTGCAGTGCGGGAAGTGGTAATGTAAAACATAATGTATTCTTCTACCTATTTTAGTTTCTCAGCTGCATCATCTAAAGCTGCCATTAAATTCAGCTGATGACTCCTCAGTGGCCTTAACAAAATTAAACCAGGCTCTTAGCATAGGCTTTTATGAAGTAGCTTATAAAATATTTATGTCAAGTAATGTGACAATTTAACAGAATTTTTCAGGTATCTCATGAAAAATTCTTTTGAGAGCAGCTTAGCTGGCTGTAGTTTGAACTAAAATGCGTTAAAGTTTTACATGAGCATTTTAAGCAAAACCACATCCAATTGGTCTGGCTGAACAAACAATCATAATACACCAATAATTAGTGGTTTTACCTCAATGTTATCAGCTATTTCTCTTCCTTCCAAGGCTTCCTTCAGTTCTTCAATTTTCTTCTCCTGATCCTCTATGATTCCCTTGCTTTCTTCTTTTGCAGCCAGGACAATATTATACTTGTACTACAAAAAGCATTAAATTAAATATTAAAATATTTTAGAAAAACATGTTATCAGGTAAAGTTAGCAACAGAAGACAAATAAACGTACATCGCAAATCTTATGAAGACAACAACATTTAGAAATCAGTGTCAATAACTAAAACCAGAATGATATATAGTACTTGCTGAATTATACAAACTGTTTTTAGAGATTAGTTGTCAGAATGATACAAAAACGTAAATTAGCCACCACAATACATATTACCCACTAAAACCATTGTTAAAGAGATAGTCATATTTAGAAATCTGTCTCATCAACATTTTTCTATAGAACCTTTTGAATTCATAGTTCACACATAATATATTATCTTAAGCATTCTGTTGGTTGCTCTATCAGTTTGCAAACCAGACCTATTTTAATAAAGCAGAGACATCATATTTATTCAGTTATTCGAATACACAGTTATAGTTCTTTATACTTGTTTTCAGATGTAGAACATAGTAGTACCAGCAACATAAAAATTCACTCCACAAAAATGAATTTACAATTCAGCTTCAATTGTTGAGGTCTTAAATTGCCAATTTCTGAGAAACTCTAAATGTGACTGTCAGCTGAGTGGAGTTTACAGGATGTGAATAAGTCCCTTTCGAGACATGGCTTTTTACCCACCACGTGGAGAGGGTTCAGTTTTTGAGACAGCCTTAGGCATAAAATGTTCAGAAGATTTCAACATGTCAAAACAAAGAAGTTTCCTTCTAAAACACTACAGCAAGTTATAGTGTTTGAGACCCATGATAAGACATGTCATTGCCTCCCATTTCTACAGAACGATACCATGTCCTTCAAAATGACAGAACATACATTTATATCCTCGAGCTCTCTTGTCAGCCCATCTATGGACTCAGTTTTATGATTAATTGAAGACCTCAGCTCCTGGATCTGTCTCATCAAGTCAGTTACAACTTCCTGCAACATAAAAAAAGTTAATCCTGATAAAATACATATAAAATCTATATAATGTATTACTGGGCTTTTTTTGGTATATAATTTGTCAATCCCAAATTTCAATCAATCATGTGAAAATGAGTCCTCAAAATGCACATGTAAAGAATAAACAGAAAATCTGTTGCTAAATCACTGGCTTTTGTTCTAAGTACTTAAACAAAGAACTAAATAACCTGCAGTGTTCATTAGAAGAGAAGACTGGCCTGCTGATTTAGTCTTAGGCTGAAATGGGTTTCTAATAGGAGAACAGAACTACTATAATTTAAGGGTACATTTACTTGGATTGGAAAAAGGCACATTTAAGAAACACCACTGCACTGACAATACTAGATGATTCTGACCTTATGCATGTCAGATTTTTGGGTTTATGATGGAAAAAGCAATACTTACCATTGCATCATGCTGTGTAGTAAAGGCACCATGTGATTTCTTATGCCTGTTTTACAGGCAGCACATGCACTTGCACTAGGGGAACTCTGGCTATTTAAGCTTTCATACTGCATCAGTCTTTACATAAAGAAGTGCTTTGATTTTATTAATAAAGATACACATAGTCACATTCTTACAATACCTTTCTTACCTTTTCCATCTGCCCATTACAACATAGCCCTGACTGGAAGGCTCTATCAATCATCTGGGGAATTATGCATTCTTTAGACATTGAATGCTTTGTCCAGTAGACAGCTTTACCTTAAATTTTTTTGTTTAACCTTCGGTTAACTTGTGTTTTCTCTAAATGCATATCAGTTTCCTACCTCCCTGCAAACTCATGCTAGGAAAAGGTTAAGATTTATTTTACCTTTTAGCTATATAGCCAGGATTGCCCAAAAGCACAAAATTACTAAGCAGCAAAGGAAGGCTCTGGTCTTTCATCTCTGCTACAGAACATAGTTATCCACAAGACTGTATCAGTAACAGAAATAAGCCCAAACCTTATCTGTATCGTTTGTCTTCTTCAAAGAAGCAATAGTCTCTTCAGCAGCAGTCAGCTCCTGTTCCAATGTCCTCAGTTTTGCTTCCTAGAGGAAATAATATTTGTGAAGGAGTGTCTTCACTACCTTCGAAGTATGTTTTATAAAGCATCAAGTAATGAAAAATAAAAAAGAGGTAAGTTGTTAACCTTACCCAAAAAATTAACCAGTAGCTCAACAAAACAATATGTAGCCCAAGCACTCTACCTTTATTTTGTGGGTAATCAACCTAACAGTCAGTACACCAATAAAATTGTTATTAATGCCCAAGCAAAGCCATGAACACACAATTTAGATATTCAAATCTGCTGTTGTACCTGCTGCTCACACTGTGTTACCATTTCTGAAAATGGTTTCTCCACCTGTGCTTTTTCAAGTACTTTCAAGAGCTCCCTGGTGAAAAAAAATCACATTTCTAGTGAGAAATATAATCAAAACTTAAGAGAACTTTAACAAGAAAAAAGTGGTATGAGTTTATTCTATTTGCACTTAATTTATTAAGAGTTCTTCAGTTATCACATTCTCAGTGCTATACAAAAGACTAATAGTTTAGTTAGTAGCCTTACACTGCTATCAGTGGCAGAACTTTATCTCTGACATGAAAAACTATACAGTGAAATTACTTTACATTAAAATGAAGTGCTGTTCTGATTTGGATAAAATAAAAAAACCCATCTGGAGAAAACACCTCTACCAATGGGAGCCCCATCTGAATAGAACATATAGCACCAATGAGGTCAGATAAAAATAAATCCCACTGCTAATTAAAACTTACTTTGAATTGTTTTCTTTGTCTTCTTGTAATTGTAATGTTAGTTTTTCATTATGTTCCTTTTCTGTTTTCAGAAGTTGCAAAAGGTTCTAGAGTATCAAAACATAAGTTTGCTATAAGAAGTTACAACATAAGGTCTCTAGAGCAATCTAAAACGAAATGAAAATCTAAACAAATCTTTAAGATGACTGAAAAAAAACAACCACCCCACAAAACCTTAACTGGAAACTGGAAGATATTTAGTTTGTCCTGAAGAAGTTCAGAAGTAAACCCTTATTTATATTAAGTAATCAGATCTTTTCACCTGCCATTAATAATAATTTCATATAGCTATGATGTTCCTCAATATCCAAGGCTGTGAAGGGAAAAATTAGAATTTTCAATTGTAGAGTAATTTGGGGGCATTTTAAAATTCTGTATTTATTCAAAATATTAAAATATACAAAATTTAAACCCATAACATTCTATCTGTCAACATTCTTTTAAACATGAATAAGGAAAATTTATATCAAACTTCCTGAGGAGGCACCATGTACCCTGCAGAAATGCAGGCAAAATCATTTGCAAAAGCCCTTGAGCAACCTTACTGCTGTTTTGCAGTCATTGCAGTCTGACAGGCTTTCAAGGACAGCATCAACTTAATTGCAGGACAGTGATCCACCACAAGCCATAGATCATTTTAACAAGATCACATCTACCATGAAAATGTTTAAGAAACTGCTTTGTAAAGATGGAATAATTAGGCTAGTCTTGGCTAGCCCTGAGATAAAAGGTCATCTCAGCATTCCAATGTCAGGATTCTTTTCCAAAGAAGTTTCTTATTCCTTTACTAATTAACCCATCTCCCTCAGCATTTCCAGAGCAATTTCTTCAGCCTAAAAACTTACTATTCATGATACTATTGGATATTTCTGATAGCCTGTGGTTGCAAAAATCTTGCACTAAGTTTGGAAAAAGAATTTGGGTACATCTTCCAAATGAAATCACCAAGAAACCTATTACTACTGTGGAAGGTTATCAGTGATACAACAATAGGAATTAAGCAATCTGGGTTCTGTACAATCAAGTCCTTTAAAATCGTTGACTGTCTTACACAAAGCTCAGTTTTCATTGCTTCTGCTTCTTGCTTCCTGTCCTCTAGTTGTTGCTTCAGCTGGTCCGTCTCAAACTTCGCTACCTCCTGCAAATTGTCGTAGTCATCCTGCAGGCTTGCCTTTTCTTCAAGAATCTTTTCATGTTCCAGCCTTTATAAAAAACCCAAACCAAATACTCTAGTAAGGGTTCGTGTCCTTATAAAAATACTCCAATCAACTGTATTTTAAAATATTAAAATAATATACAGAGTGTAGTTATTACAGAAAGAAGTGACTGACATAAATGCTGACTCCTTTTTTTTAAAATGGAGACACCAAATTTATGAAGTGCATGGGAAATTGAATTGGCATTGGCAGAGAAGGCAGAGAATACTTTCTGATCTCTAGAAATAATTTACTTCTTACAAAATTCTACTGAAATTTCAGTCCCTGTCTCCGGATAATGGAGTTCATAATTAAAAAATTTGGTTTTTAGCCAGTTGTTGAACAAGAGACTCTGCTAGAAGGATCCTTGGTATCTACATCTGCTTAGTTGATATTTAGGTTATTTATCTCATATAAAATCTTTATACAGTCCGGACAACTTTGGGTTAGTCCCCTCTCAACTGTGGCACTAAAAATTAATTTAATTTTTTACAAAAGTGAAAAGCAAAGAGGGGTCAAAGAGCTGCTACACAAGTGTTATGAATCATGTTACTAAAGGAGGAATACTCTTCAAACAATATTTCTGCTAACACAGAACACACCAGTGAAACCACAGCATTTAATTTCAGTTCCAGGTTCCCGGTCCTACAATGCCTCAAAAAATTACTTCAGCTAAGACATGATCTGCTATAATGCAAGATGTAGTTAAGTTTTCCAGGAATAAAAACCAAACCCCAAACATAAAACCAAAGCACAACAAACTAAACAAAACAGCAACAAAACCCAACATAACTAAATCATGTAAATAATTAAAAACCATACTGATTATCATCTCCTGATAATAATGGCAGTTATTTCAGACAAGGCAATGAGCTTTTCTGGCTTTGATACTCAAACTTCAGTTATTTTTTATGATTTCTTTCTGCTTGTATTTTTAGAGCAGCATCATTATGTCACCTAGTTCATGCGACCAGACTAACACACTGTCTCTTCAGCTGCTTAACTTTTGGAGGGCAGCAAGTTTATAGATATATTCTATTTAAAGAGAAAATGATAGAGCAAAGCAAAATTAAGGCAGCCACATTTTATTTTCTTCTTAATAATTCCACCATGTTGCCTGAAATAGGCATGGAAGAACTGAGAAGAAAAAAAAAACAAACAAACACAAAACCCCCAAACAAACAACCCCCTGCAACAAACAAACGAATCCCAGCAAAGGACAAACACAGAAGGACAACTTTAAAGAAAACATGTAAAGTGTAAGTTCACATACAGGAGAGGATGACTGAATCACCAGATGCATCCAGAAGGGATGACAAAGCCTTGTAACAAACTGCCAACATACCTGACACTGTCCAGCTGGAACTGCACATCCATATGTCTACCAGAAAGCTGACTTATTTCCTTCTCTTGCTTTTCCCTAAAGGCATTATATTCCAGTTTTACAGAAGAGAGCTCCTTGTCTGCAGACTGCAGGACAATGCGCAAGTCATGGACTTCACTTTTTAATACTGTCAAAAAACCCCGAAATAATTTACATGTTATTTGGAAACCTGGGTTAGATATAGGACACACAATGCCACAGAATCTGCTGGGAAAGTCTCACAAACCTCTGCACGTTTTCAGTGGAATTACTCTCGAAAGTCACACACAAGAAGGCTTTGTGAATGGAAAAGGTCAACAAAACACTGACTTTAAGTAAAGGTGAATCAAAAATATTCCAGAGAATATCACTGTAATTTCCATAGACAATAGAGGTTTTATCCTTTATTTTTATTTAATATTTTCTTTTAAAATACTGTATCTTGTACCTCCTTCACATTCAGAGTAAAGACAGAACCATTTTGAATATTGTATACTGTGCAAGACTAGGCAAAGATGATCTGCAAGTATTAAAATTTCTGCTTTCTTTATTTAAAAAAAAAAAAAATCAAACCAGTATGTCTAACAATGCAAATAGTTACTCAGCACGTGCTGTTGTTGATTTGAAACAGTAAGACACCTCAAAACTTTTAATGAAATTTCAGTATTACAAAGACTTACTATCAGCCTTGCTTTGACTGTCTTGAAGCTGCGTTTCAAGTGATTTTATCTGTTCAAGGAGCTCCTGGCGCTCTTTACTCCAGTCATTCCTTTCAGATGAAAGAAGCTTGAAAAGCAAAGTAAAACTTTTTAAGTAGAAGGAAGCCACTCCTACGCTAAGTCATAGACTGTAACAATAAGGTAATGATGTATTAAAGCATTTCATCAACTGATTATAAACACATTTTTCTTTAAATTCAATATTTAGTGACTCTGAAATCCCCAGAAGTCCAAGGAAAAAAATAACTTGTATAACTGAAGACATTACCTTATCTAAAAAGTTCATTTAAAAGGAACCCAGAGCTTAGGAACCGATATTACAGATATCAGAAGTGAGACTGATCTGGAAAGAATCCTGGCCCTATTTCCTTTTCTATGATAAATCAACCCTAGCAATTAGGCAAGACTTGCAAATATTTGATAGGTAATTCCAACTGAGATGAGTATTTTCAGAATTTTCAGCATTTTAAACTTCAGCAAGTTTAAAATTTCCTTGTTACTATTGTTGTTGTCCAGAAATCATGAAGTTGGCCAAACCCAACCACAACAGTGTTTATTTGCTTATATTTAAGACCAAGCAGGCTCAGATGCACAAGATTTAAAACATCAACACCAAACTCAAAACTGCAGTGTTACGTTAAATGAACCTTCTCTGCTCACTCCAACACCAGGGGGGTTGGATTAGATGACCTTTAAACCAAACCAAACTATTCCATGATTTTAAGTCCTTGTCTTCCTGCACAGCCCTCAGTTATGATGCTATGTAAATCTGTCAAAATGCAAGTAACATTGCTAGACCTCACCACACAACACAGCAGTATGACTGTATTAGAGCTCCTTGAGCCCTATATTACATTGTTCTCTCACCTCCTGTATTTGTGCAGAGTGATGCTCCAGTTTATTAATATGCTGCTGGAGTTTTATATTCTTGCTTTCCTCTTCATCCAGCTTTGTCTGCATTGTGCTCAGCTGCTCCTGTGACACAACAGACACTTAAAATTAGAGCACCCATCTTGCACTTATTTTCACATGCCATATGGCAGTCTGTGCATATTAAATATAAAAACGTCAACAAGTTTCTATTTTTATGACCTGAACCAACAGAAAACAGAACACTCAAAAATAAACTGGTATCTTAAGTAGCTGATTTCTCCTATTTCTAACTAAACTGCCAAAACACAAGAAAATCCATCAGTGTGTACAAGGACTGAATCCAATAAACACTTAGTTTTCAGACACATGTTTATCTTGGAAAAATAAGCCTTTAAAAAGAAATTATTCAAAACATGCACTAGTTAAATTCCTTACAGGATCCCTGCACTATGGTAAGCATCAAAGAGGGGTTTTGGCTGTTGTGCCAGGGTTTTACATGCACTGAAGTTAGTTCCAGCTTCTAGAGAGTAGTTCAGATAAATCCGTAGTGCTCTTCTATGTGACAACAGACTTTCCCTGCCCACTAGAAAAGATACAAGACAATGTATAATGGTGGACAAGCATTATTTGCTAGGTTTCTTCAAATAATGCAGTATTAAATATTAAGCTTGTGTATTGTTCCAAATGTAGCTGTCAACTTATAAAGAGGACTCCTCAGAGACAAGTTATCAGGTTTAAACAGAAAAAAGTACAGACACCCTGCATTAAACTACTTATGATATCCAACCCTCAAATCACTTTCAGTATTTTTGTTGTAAATCCTCTTTCAAGTACAAGGTATACAGAACTGTTTATTGTTAAGTATTCATGAGGGGCTTCAGTATCCCAAGCAAATTAGAATGCACTTGATGAGGGGAAAGTACTTCATGGCAAAGCCCACTTCATGAAGCAGTTGCATATACACTTCAGTTTTTATTCAAAACATTCACCTGTGCCACTTTGAGCTCCTCAGCAATAGCTTCGCATGCTTGTTCACTCATCTCTGGAGGAACTGGCTCTTTCAGAATGTCATCCATCAGCTCTTCAGAATGCTGAAAATCTTCAAAATTATAATCTGGGCTTATTCGCGGCACAAGGCGAGACCTTAGCTGGTACGCTTTAGTTGGAGTGGTTATGTTCTGTTAAAAGATTACAAAGCAGTCTTTATTTTAACTGTAAAATGAAATTAAAACTTTGTCAGGTATTGTACTTCTTAATTCTATAAGCAGAGTAATGAAATAAAATGCTCAAAGTGGCTAGTTCTGAACCACTACCACTTTTTCAGTTTTGTCATCTGATGACAGTACCAGTCATACAGTTAATACTCCAGAACAAAAAGGAGGCTATTTGGTTTACCACATATGCAAAACATTCCAGAAAACTAGTTAGGCTAAGGATCACAAAAATGATAGTCTGTACTCTTGTACAACTCAGAAGTAAGTATGTGTGGACTTAAATAAACTTATTCTCATACCTTAAGACTTTCTCTATGTAGCTTATGTAGCTGAGACACTTCTCGGCGCTTGTGTGCTTTGGTTGCCTCCAGAATGTTTTCAAGGTGCTGGTTTGCTTTCTGAAGGGATTGAAGCTCTGATTCCAGTTCCATCTGTTTTTTCCTGTTTAGGAAATATTTTACTACTGTCAAAACTACTCCATGAGTATGTCCTCCTATCAGTAAGAATATGCTGCAGTATTGCCAAAGAGTGAACTGCAGTTGAACTTTCACCCAAACACCGAAATGCATTATTTTGAGAAGAAAGGCATCACTGCTGTATTAAAAAGTAAAAATAACATATAAAAAATTAAAAAGCTAAGCAGCTTATTTGTGCCTGCATAAAGAAGCAAGCAGATGGATAACTAAACATGTCAGAAAAAAAAAAATCCATTACATGGTAAGAAATAAGCTGAGAGCTCTGCAGTTCCTTTTATGAGAAAGTGATATCACCCATACCAATATGGTTTTAAGCTTTAAAAATGTTATCCAGTTGTATGAGAAGTCTGAACTGGAGCTTGCCAGGATTTTCTTTAATCCTTTAAAGACTTTTTTTTTTTTCTTTTTAAAGTGCTGCTCTGTTAAGATTATTTTGCCCTCTAAGAGTACTTTAACTGAAATCCAACAGTTGAGCAGAAATTTAGGAATAATTTTCACTAGGTATTTTGCAGAGCTACACGCTGTTACTGTGATAGTTGCCATTACTGTCGTAATGGTAGGGTCAAAGTCTATAGACAAATGGAAATACACTATTTCATCTCTTGGTAGTTTAATGCAATCATTTTCCCTCACGCGCTTGGCATCTGCAACAAAACTTAGGGAACAGAGTAGAACTTTAGTACTGACTGCAATTGGACAGCAGAAAAATTAGCATATGTTGTTTTTGTGAAATTGCTATTTTACTCTAGTTTTGTTCAGTTACAGCATATAGTTACACCTGCAGGTAAAATTAAGTATCCAGTTACTCTGAAACTGGAAACGAGTTTAAAATTTAGTGAAATTTAATGACTCCAGAGGCTGAAAAGCACATATCTGTTTGACTGCAATCCACTAAGAAAATGTTGTTAATTGACAATGAAATGCATACATACAACCAAGAAACCAAGACATTCACAAAACTTGGAATACATAAAATAGAAATATACTTAATGGGCAGAAAAATAAAGTAATCAATATATAAAAGTACAAATAGACTATTGCAACTGATGATATGGGACAACTGATGGATTGCTGAATTGCTAACCTCAGTAGACCGTAACACTATTATTTATAAAGTTCATAGGATCTGCTACACAGAAATCTAACAATAAAAATACAGATATGTACAATTGCCTGAATAAGCGAAAGGGATCTTAAAAGCTACTTTGAAAAAATAGAAGTGGGGAGGCAAAATTGTGCCTGATGCTTTTAGATTTACACTCTAATTTCACCGAAATCAATAGAAAGCAACAATGTTAGGTACAATTAAAATAAATTAAAAAAAAAATCAGGTCCCTTTTGCCTTCCAGGTTTGTATTACATTTGCTGGAAATGCTATTTTTCTTGTATCAGCAGTAACAAGATGGCAATTTTTCAGAAACAGGGTTAATCAAGTGAAGTCATGTATTATTCACATGCATATCAACACTGAAGGTATTAGTGAGGCCATTCCCATTATCTTGTGCTGCCCTCCAGGAGAACAATGACAGTAAATTCTTTACTACTTTAATAAGGGCACAGTAGACCCTTATCTCATATTTGGATGCCAAAGCAAATGGACATAAACGTACTACTGACACCATGTCTTTGCTCTGCTTTGAATTAAACCTTTGTTCCCATAACAAGTCTCAAGACAACAGTATTATAATCTTTGAAATTGAGGTAAAAAATTAATCAACAGGTCAGCCAGAATTTTCTGGGGTGCTTGGATTCTACATTTATGGTGACTCAAACTTGCAGACTTTAAGTGATTATGTTAAAAACTACTGTTGCACAAAAACAAACCCCCAAAATACCCCTCTCATACTCCCCCATCCCCATCAACTCTCACTTCCTGTCAGTGCTTCCACCTGTAATATTTCAGTTACTGCAAAACATTTGCTCTACATGGAAACTAAGCCAAAAACTCTCCCAGTGCTGTTAAGCAGATGACTACCAGAATTAAAGGGTATGTCCATCTCCTGCACATTGTGAAGCATTTTTTTGCAACTAACTATCAAGAGTGGCTTTGGGAAAGACAAAAGAAACCTCCAACAGTGCAGACATACCTTCAGATTTAATGACAGTTGTTCCCTAGTCTGGGAATAACCCAGTTTGGCAGGAACATACTCTGTGTGCATGCCATTATTCTTAACATACAAAGAACAAACCTAGTCGGTATAACCAGGATCTGAGTCTTTCAAAAATCGGTATGAATAATGACTTCAAAACATTTAATTACAGATATTTCAATACTGTTTTGTCTCACTTGGTTAGCTCTTTAAATTCTTCGTATTCTTGCTTTGAAGTTGTGAGTTCAGCTTGGGTCTGTAGCAGACGAGCTTTCAGCCTTTCGACAGATGCCAGCGAGTTGCCTTCCACTGACATGGTGGTGGAATATAAGCGGTGACCTAAAGAACATAGACCCTCTGAAATCACAGAGCTGCTCAAATACCTAAAGTTTTACTAAAATGAAAGCGTTTGCGGGCTTTCGAACGGCACAGTAGCAATTGAGATTGACAAAAATAGGTATTAGAAACAGCCCAACATGAAAACCAGTAAAATAATTAATATTACTGCAGTCTTCATGATAAGTAAGGACCACAAAATGAGATTACAGATGGCTTTCACAAGATGCAAATCCAAATTCCCTATCGCTTGAAGGCCAATATGAATACAATTAAGTAAAATTGTTTTACCAGTCTTCAGGTACCACTTTGAGGAAGGCAAAAAATACATCAAGACATTTTCCACACTATGCTGCACACAACAGAAATACAATAAGCATATTTAGCTGGAAAACACTAGCATATTTTTACCTCCAGTACTTTTCTCTGTGGCTGAAGCTTCCAAGAAAGCTTTTTCTAGCTCTGCAATGGTCTGAGCATCAATTTCTTGGGCCTTTTTTACTGACTGTAAAGAACGAAGCTTTTTATTCTCCTCTCTGAGATTATGGTTCTCCATGGCGTACTTTGCAATTCGTGGGTGTTGCTCCATCTGTGGTAATCAATATTTTATTCAACAGTTTTTATTTTCCAGACAATGCTATACCTACTAGCTGTTACTCTACTACCTTTAATATGGATTAAACTGTAATATAAAAGGAAAAGAGGTGTTCCCTACAGTGGTTAAAGCTACTCTTTTTTGGTTAATTTGCTTACTGCCTTGGAATCTACTCACAAGACAGCGAGTTTACATCTTCTGTGTTTACTCTCTTACTTGTATTAAAGCAGTAGGATGCTTTTCTTGATGCTCTTGATACCCTTTTCAGCTTCAATTTTGAACTTTGGCTTTCTTAACACTATCCTTGCATGCCATAGTAATGTTTCTGTAGTCAATAAAGGACTGTCCTGAACTTCATTTCCTCTCCTCCTCCCTTTCCTTTGAAGCTCAATTATGAGCTACAGATTCATGCTACTCTGCCAAGACATTTACTCCTTTTCCCTACTTGTGCTTGGAGGAAAACGTTTTTCAAGTATTTGCCTTCTCTCTTGAGTTTCTTTGTTCTTCAAAACTGCCTCACAAATGATACCACACCTACCAGACACGTGAATAATCCAAAGCTGTTCTTCAAACAGCTCCAGGACCACATCACTCCTTACATGTCCATCTGGCATGTGTGTTATCCTTCAGAAACCTGCCGCATTATTTGCATCCTGCTGTCTTTCCCTTTCAACTGATGTCAGAGCTTGAAGTCTGCCATATGAATGAGGATTTGTGATTTGGAGACTTCCTTAAGTTGCTGAAAAGAGACTTGGTCCCCTGCCTAACACAGATCAGGTGGCCTGTGGCAAGCTCCCACCACGACATCACCCTCACTAAACTCTCCTCTTATGCAAACTCAAGCTCTAAACCCAGCCATTGTCTCTTCCATAGAGAAACTCCATGCATTTGAGATGCTTCTATAAAGGAACCCACCACCCATCCCCTCTCTTCTGCCTGTCTTTCCTAAAAGGCCTGTATTCACTCACCACAGGACTACAACACATGAGCTATCTCACAAAGTTGTTCCAGAAAAGAAAAACCAAAGACTTTACCTGTTCTCTGAGTATCTGCACTTCCTCCCTCAAGTCACTGAGGAGATCATCTTGCTCTTTTGGCAATAAAATTCCACCAGCCTCTTTATGTAATCTCTCCAAGCGAACAATATGGTCTTCCCGGAATTTAACTATCATTTTATTGGACTGAACAAATTTTTCTTTCTTGGCACACAGTTCTTCTAGCTGAGCAACTTTTTCTAATAAATTCTGAGAAAGTACGTATAGAGATTAGTGAATTTTTAAGGTGCACATCTAACACACATATGCACAGGCAGATAAATCATGCAAAATGTCAGTTAACAGTGATTTTTTGAATACACAGACTGTCATTTGCAGCGGATTTGTAGAGAGCAACAGCTCATACCAAGAACCCAAATTACACAACATGTTTCAAAAATTGTACTTAGAAACTCCAATATGATCTGGTAGAGTAAATATTCAGTTAAACAGCTCAGATGCACATCACTAGAGTGCCTGTTTCAGTTAATTTTCTTTAGAAAAAAATAAAAATCCATTTTGGCTGCTACAGTACTACACCGTAACCAAAGAAAAATAAAATGAGAATGAATGGGAGATTTGCTTCAAAAAACACATTGTTGATCCAAACACTCAAACCACACTCAAAATTAAGTAAAACAGAAACCTTGTTGTTCTGTTCAATTTTTTAAAATTAGAAAACCCCAGTAAAACCTCCTACCCCTTAAAATTAAGCATACTATGAAAGCTATCCTATGGTTTGTCAGAATTTGAAAGACAGAATAGAAACATAGAATTATTTTGGTTGGAAAAGACTTTTATGATCATCAAGTCCAACCATTAATCCAGCACTGCCATGTCCACCACTAAACCATGTCCTTAAGTGCCACATCTACATCTCTTTAAAATACCTTCAGGGATGGCAACTCAACCACTTCCCTGGGCAGCCTGTTCCAGTGCTTGACCACCTTTCCAGTGAAGAGTTTTTCCCTAATATCCAGACTTTTGTGTCTAAGTGGTGGAGCAGAACACTGACTATTTCCCCTTGGGCTGTGGGGGTTTCATTCTGCTCCCCATCCCTATATCTTACAGCTCAGGGGGCTGGGTACTCCAAGAATCACTGTTCTTACTCTATTAAAGACTAAGGCTAAGGCAGCATTAAGTACATCAGCCTTTTTCTCATCCTTTGTCACTATGTTTCCCCCGGATCCAGTTAAGGTTGGAGTTTCTCTTTAGCCCTCCTTTTGCTGCTAATATATTTATAGAAACATTTTATGCCAATGGCCAGATTCAGTTCGACTTAGGCTTTGGCCCTACTAGTTTTCTTGTAGTCCTCCTGAGCACTATAGATTTTATCTTAAATGTCATTTGGCTAAGTTCCCTTGTTAGCAAACCTTGTTATCCTTCGACAGAGTATTTTTATTCAAAACCGAGGAAAATCATTAAGAGAGTCAGTTTCAATATGCTCACTGGTCTCTCACCAGAAAGTACACTGAATGCACTTAGAGATATCAGTGCTTTCTTACCTTCTTTTCACCTTCTGATTTCTCCCAGAACAACATTGCTTCGAGAAAGTTGTTCATGTAGTTTATGTTGTTCTTGCCTTTTTCAACAGCATCTGTAGGGGAAGTCAAAGAAACAAATGCCGTATTTATTAAAATACCACTTAGCCAGGTTTTTCTACATATATAACATGACAATTGTGTAAAGAAAATTTAAATAAATTCTTTGAACAGTGTAATTCTTCAACAAAGATCATGTGGCATACCCAGAGCACACTGTTTAGACAGTAATTTCTAGTCACCTGCAAGTGCTGATAAAGAACAGCTAATATGCATAATTGTATAATTAACAAAGTTGTTCAAGCATTAAACAGACTTGCAATGAACTTTTATTAAAATAAAAGAATCCGTCTGTTCAGCTAAGCATATCTATAAAATGCAAAATCCCTCTGAAATTAATTTGATAACACTAAGCCATTATTAGCATTATTAGTTCAGTTTGTACATATTAAAAGTGTACTGACTGGTTTATGAGAAGGAAATTTAGGAAAATAAGCTTGAATTATGTGGACAATTAGTGGCTTAATCTGGAAGGAAAGTGTCCACACAAGGGATTAAGAGGTCTTAATAATCCATTTAGAAATTAATTCAAAATAGCATTTCTGAATATTCTAATACAGACAAGTCTACTTATTTATGGAATACTAATCACTCTAGTATCTAGGTGCATAACTACATTATCGTAATTTAATATATTTTAAAACGCCATGTTTCTGAAGTAGCTAGAAAGCAGATATTATGTTTGTGTGATTGAGTATTACAAACAATTTAAATGCACAGAACAAACACAGCTCTGACATATCAGGTTCTGCTCAAAACTCCTCCTCAGTGTTTAAGCATCATTACTCGTTCTCCCTCAGAACTCCATCACGGGTCTAAACATTGAGCTCTCTGTCAATATTCATATATTTATGAACCATGATTCAGCGTCCTGCCTCATCACTGACTTGTTTTTACTGGCTAAACACGTATGCTAACACAGAAGTACTTTTTCCTTAGGAAAACTCTACCCCAGATACTTTATATTAGACAAGGCTTTCTAACTTCTGTTGTAACTTCTCTTGCTGCATCTTCTATTTCTTGGCAAGGTCAGGAAAGAGTTGACTCACGAAAACAGTAAGAGTTACAAGACAAAGTTTACCACCTTGCAATCAAACATTATCAAGTAGCACATTTCAGTGAGAAACATACATACTAGGAAGCTCTGCTGGGATTTGTATTGCAGATAAAATGGGCCAGTGAGAAGCTTATGGAAAATGACCTAAAAACTCTATTTCCATATTGCACTGAAATCAAAAATCTACTGAAAGTAAGCATCCCTCTTAGGTTCTTCTGGAAGGGGCAAAAAAGGGAAGAGGCGGAAAAAAAATCCAGTTCCGAGATTAAAAAGAATGCAACATTGCGCCTTCCCTCTGACCTAAACGGACACGGAATCACATGCAAACTTTTGGTTACTTAAAGGATTAGGCAGCATATCTCTTCTGAAGTGGAAGAATATCTAGGTATCATATAATAAAACCATAGTCCAGTACCCGAACTTACAAGGAAGAAAATAAAACCACATTAACAATTTCTGCAAGGTATCAGATAAAAGTACAGGAATTGGGATCCATAAGGAAAATGTGACCCCTGTAGGTCAGTTCCTACAAAAATATTAATTGTTCAGAAACTTAATTAAGGCCCTCAACCTTCTAGGATACAGAAGTAGCCAATTCTCTCTCCCTCACCTCCAGCTCTTACCTAGTGATACAGAAATACTGCGTACAGATGGCACTGAAGTAAGTTGAGCAAGCTGCTCTTTCAACTTCTTGACCTCAGCTTGCAGCTGGCTCACATTTCCTTGTGTGTCTTCATTTACTACAGCCTTTTATAAACAGGAGAAAATTAGGAAAAGGTATAAATAAAAATCTTACATGGTAAGAGGAAACTCAGACAATGCAAACCAGTAGAATTACTGAGAACTCTTTCCATGTTAGGAAAGGAAGAACTCATAGGAAAAGCAGAATTCCATTCACTGAGAAACCAGCAAGTTGCACTTCAGATGGAATTAGAGGTTAAAAAATTTCATGTTTTCTGCAGAATTTTGTCTGGACCTTTTGCACCAACAAAGCAATATACATCAGAGACAGTTTCAGCTAAATGCCAATGTGCTTTTAAAAACCCCCTCATGAGAAATTACATTTTGGGCATTTATATAGAACTAATTAACAGAAATAACATTAAATCAGAAGTTTTTATGACAATTTAAATTTTGGTAAAGATTTACTTTTTACTTTTCTAATGAAGTGCTCTGAGAACAAGCAATGAATACATGCTATTAACCCTTACCTTGTTTTTAATCAACTTTGCTCGCTGCGCAAAATTAAGAGTGGACAGTGTTTCACCAAAACACTTGGATCCTGGGTGAACATTTGCGATTATACACGTTTTTGCATTACCACCAAGAGAATCCTATTTAAAAACATGGAAGTTAGTTTTATTTGCATGTTTTTGCTGACAATAGGAAGCCATCACCTAAAAGATACTGTGTGTCATTTTGAACAAATTGCAGAAAGAATTTCATTTAACAAATGTCCACACAGAAGGTAAGTTTCTCAAGTTTTATTTCAAATGTGGGTATAAAGGATGTGACTGTAAATAAAGACTCTATTTAGGGCTTCAAAACCCTGCCTATATTACTGAACAATTTGAGATGCTTTCTTCATCTGAACAGCAAAAGAGGAAAAAATTCTAAACAAAAAAAAATCTTGGAAATCAGCAGATTAGTGGTCATACTACTTTCAACATCATCTGTTGATTGTTCCAACCTATCTTCCTTCTGGTTGCAACTGTCAAATGAACAAAATCACAAACCAACAGATTCTTGACCAAGGATATAAAAGGATCATCTTCCTTTTACATGCATATCTTCAGCTATTTCTGTGCTGTTACATAAGTAGCTCTCAAATCTCAGGAAAAGGCAGCAGTTATACCTAAAGACTGAAAGTCTGGTACTACAAAATAGTCCACAAGCCTCAATGGCATTCTCTCCCTCTCTCTAGTAGTGAAAGTCGTGTTTGTGGACTTCTTTGCAGTACGGACACCTCAAAAAATAACCATTTAAAGTAACAGCTCACAAAGTTGTAATTCTCTTCCAATTTCTATGTATTTTGGGTTGCATTGGAAGAACATAGTTCCTCAGAGTCTCATCAATCTACATGGAACTGGGATGGAACACTGAGAAATTTTGCTGTGATCACAATACTGTGTTGTAATACAAATACTGTATTGTGTACAAATACTATAATACACAAATATAATACAGATATTCATGTACTCTTCACAGAATTTTGGTGAGTGCTGACATCCAACAAATCTTTCACTGCTTCTGTCTTTGTTTTCTGTTAATTTTGAAAAGAGCCTATAAGCTCTCAGGTAGGAGACTGTAAACTTATCTAATCCTTAACATCAGACCAACACTAAGCACACATAAGCTAATTCTGGAAAGCACGTCAAATGTTTCAACACATCTCTTAATATTGCACTTTGATACACATTATTTCCCAAATTATAAGGATGAAAATGTGTGCTTTTTTTCATTAAAACTTCCAAATATGTAGCAGGAGCTTATGAGAATAAATAGATCTGTGTTCAGTCAACAGTGAGAGATTGATTATAAATCTGTTTAGGTTAAAAAGATATTTTTCAATCTTTCTTCCACCTGCCCAATATTGAAACAACTTTAATGCACTGGAGTTCAGCTTTTTATATTAAAAAAGCCAAAGCAAATATTTTTTTCTACATCCCAAGTAGCAGATAAAATTCAGAGGATATATATTACCCGTAGCAGAAAAGTGAGCTTGGAATCCCGGTAACAAATGTGTCTCTGTTTGCCATTGCCCACATCAACAAGCGCTGTGATTACTTGGCCCAGGCAGCTTAGTGATCGATTTATGTTACCTGCTTCCTAAAAAAAAGAGGAGGGAACAAAAGTGAATGGATTTGGCAGATGGAACAAGGCACTACAACTGAAAGGAGAAAGATGCCACACATACTACAGAACTAACCTTTAACCTCAGTCCTTCTGTATGGGTGTCCTTCTGTCTCTCAGATCCTGCCAAGTCTACCAGGTTGAGCAGGGAAGACCGAATGTTAACAACCTCGTTGTTCTTTTCCATGGATTCCACTGTGATAGTGAAAACTGCATGTGATCTGGAGGATTCTCTGTTCATTGAGGTCGATGCTACACGACGGTTTCTCCAGCCCGTAGTTAACACCTAAACGTGAAAAAGACATCACAATTTCAACTGTGTCAGACTGTACTTTACATTCAGGTGACATAAGCAGCTGTAGGCACCATTCCACGCAACAGCTTTTAAAAATCGCATGGATAAGAACTTTTTTTACTGTTTTCCAATAGAAGTATTTTAAAAGTGAAAAAGATATAGCTACAGTCAATCTTAGTAGCAGATTATAATATTCACTTCTTTTCTCCAAAAGTGCCATTGCTGTTTGAAAGCTTAACATACCCCATACTAGTGTATGTTAGCAGTACACACACACAAAAAAAATTAAGGTACTCATACAAGCACTGTGTGTATGTGTATCATTCATGGAGAAATAAACTGACAATTCTGGAACACATGGTGCCCACTTAGCAGGAAATGTAGTTTTCTGTTGGTATTTCAGAGATGCAGGGCAAGCATTAGGGAATGATTACTGTAGTTGCCATTTAAGTATTCCAAACTCCAGAACTTTTTTGATTTCTTACAGGTATGAGATAGTCAGGAAGCATTGCCTTAAACTTTTTTACACTGTGTTTTGGAGTATGAAGATGGAGGGAGAAGGCATTACAGACAAAAAATGGGTCAAAAAATGTGCTTTAATCCAAGAGAAATATTTACCAAATAAGCTTTAAGATGAATAGTCCAAACATTTAAAAGTGCCAAAAAAATACCTGGTATGCTTCAGCAGCAGATGACAACACCTGTTCAACAGCACCATCAACAAAGACTCCCTTCTTGATGTGTTCTCTGAGAAAGAGTCCAGCTGAAGCAGAATCTAGCAAGTCAAATATCTGTTCATTGTAGATTTCAATAAATGAGCATTTGCAGAGAAAACTCTTTCCACTGCCAGCCTGAAAAACACAGTAATTTACACTATAAACAGTTTGGTTTTATTAAGTCTGTCATTGTGTGGCAGCAAGTCTCCTTTCACACATACCTAAAGCTATTAAATTGCATATATGTTCTGCATACTATACATTTCTGATGCCCAGGTGACAACCAACATCCAGAAACCTAGACGCATTTTTAGACTCAAAATATAAGCACACTGGTGTCTGAAGAAACAGTTACTATAATTTGGTAGAGTACTAGATGCAAGCATTCCTCATAAATAAATTTGATGCAAGATGGCAATAATCTTGGTAACTTAATGGCTGCACACCCAGTTAACTAACCTTAGCTAATCTTTACTGTGCGATACTACTTTCACTGCAATGGTAATTATAAAATAAATGTACCTTTTCCTTTTCCCGCTCAATTAGAAAAAATAAGTATTCAAAGCTTCGTGGAATTACACCTCTCAGACTGTGAGTGAAATTATCAGAATCAGATGGTCCTAAAGAGATTTTTTAATTAAAAAAAAATTATTAGTATTACTCAAGATTAGCAGTTGACATGAGGAATACATCTCAAGACAAAAAAAAAAAAATTAAGAAACCACTGAAAGATTAATCTCTCATGCACTCACCCATCATAGTAAAGGTTTTTCCTGACCCAGTCTGGCCACTAACAAAAAGAAAAAAAAGTGAGATTAAACTCTTTATTCTGGCTCGGAATTTTTCATTAATCTGCATCTCTTAAGGAGAAGTCAAAGCTTAAAACAAACAAACAAAAAATTTTCAAAACTGAAGATAAGGAGATAGGAGCAAGCTGAGAAATCAGTCAGCTGAAAAGGTATAAAAATAGAACAGCAAATTTTAACCAAGAAATCCCATCAGATAAATCCCCTTTTGTCTCCCCTACCACCCACTATTTTCTTCCTTATTTCTGTTGGAAAGGGAAGTTAGCATTAAAATGAAGGCTTTCAAATACATACATAAAACTAATTTTTGGATCAATCTTTTGAGTTTTATGTCACTCAGTAGTGCACATAAGGACATATTTGACATAAAACTATTTTTTTCTTTTACAGTTTTTTTTTTTTTTTCTAATGTAGTTACTAATCATGCTAGAGAAACTTCAGGGCAATCAATTTCATTTNTTTTTTTTTTTGAGGTTTTTTTTTTTTTTTCTAATGTAGTTACTAATCATGCTAGAGAAACTTCAGGGCAATTTCATTTTATTTTTCCACATTTGTATATTGTAACAAAGTGGACTTCATAATTTTGCAAAAGCTGTGCTACACTAAAAGGACCCCAGTAAGGTTTTGATTAGATTAGCCCTTTAAGTCAGCATTTTCTGACCGAAGTGCTTCCTCAGTTTTCAAAATGAAAAAATATTGAGCTAATATAATGACATTGATACTAGTAGTCATGGATATATTTCTACCTTGAAAATATTCTAAAAGTTAAACTTATCATTCATGAGTTTTCCCACAGGCAGCCAAGAGTCACTGAAGAGCTGAGCTAGCCAAATATCAACTTAAAGCAATTTTCATTCCATTTTACTATGGACATACTGAAAACCACTAGCTTTCTCTTTAACAGTACAACGAAACTCCTACTTTTTAAGCAAATACAGTAAGATTGAAATGAGTTTACATATGCATTATTAAAAGCATAACACCTACATATAGGTTCCTCCAAAAGAGGAGCAAGGAGTACCATCCAATATTGCAAGAATATTCCTTATGCTGTGCTGCAGTAAGACGCACTTTTAAAGTTTACTGTAACATTAGGCAGGCTCTGGCTCTTAAAAACACAACTGCTTATTAGCACAATCTCCTTAAACGTTGCCATTGCTATGAAATTACTGTAATTGCTACGAAATTACTTACTATGCAAAGATGGTTCCATTGTAGCCATTCATACAAGATTCAACAATGTTTTTAGCCACACTTGAGAACACAGACTCCTGGGGACAAGGGAAAGAGACGGCACTTGGCACCACGTGTTTAATTATCTTTTATATCAGTGTTTCCTATGCCAGAACTTAATAGTGTATATAAATAGATGCATTCCTTAAGGTTAGACGTGTACCACGACCCTTGGAATTCTCACAGCAAAACAATACATCCTAAGTCTTTGTGACATAAATCACTCTCTCTGAAAAAATTGTATTCCTTGATAAACTCGAAGAGAAATAATAAAAATCAGCATCATAACAGCTCCCAAACATATAATATTAATCTTGACCCAGTGGTTTTGATTACGTTACGCAGTTTATACCATCAGCAGGTCAGATGCCTGTGACACTTACCAAATCTAGTTAGCTTTCAACATTTGCCACTGCACAATGGCACATTCAACAGACCTGCACCACTTAAGTCTCATCTATTTTCACATTTTTCTCTTAGATCTGCAAGACGAGCCTAGCTACAAATAACAGCCTATGGCAGGTGAGGTTTTTCAGAGGTTTCGTTTTGTTTTTTTAAACAGAAATTAAGTGGAATTGAAGTTTTAGCAGAATTAAAATTATGTTCAGAATGTCAAACACAATATTACAGAAATTAAATTGAAGAATTTTATTTCCAGTATTACTTGCCCCAGATGAGCACCGCATCCATTTAAAAGGCAAAAGTATAAGAAGGAAATATAGTAAACAGAATATAAACTCCTAAGATCTTAAAATACAAATGTGCAGGGCCAGGAGTTGAACTTGGTGACCCTTGTGAGTCCTTTCCGACACAGCATATTCTGTGATTCTGTGAAATCATATCTTAATATCAGCTACTGACTACCAGTTATTTTTAGATGTTTGTCTCAATAGGCAGATTTATTTTCTGTCTATGGTGTTACCATAATGTTTACAAACAAAAACTTCAGTTTTGTTCAATTAACAGCTAAAAAAAATTACATCAAAACTGTTACAGAGCAGAATTTAGTGCAGCCTTTCTGTACTACAACTATGTATTTCCAATCTGACCACTGCAAAAAATTAGACCTAATGCACTACACCTTTAGAAAAGCTTAGCATAGTAGCTGCCAAAACTTGGGCGAAAATTGCAGCAGTTATGAGATTCTGGAAATGATTACCTGTGTTGTTTCCATATTTGCCACATAATCAAAAGTGAAGATCTTTGGCTCAGGCTTCGAATGCAGGCGGATGGTATTTGATGAAAGAACAGATAAACACAAGCCTTGATCTCCATCGGTTAGTGCAGGTCTGTCTGAAGGGGGACGTACCCTCACAAAAACTTTGATAGCATCACCTTCAACACTAAATAAATATTTATGCATTAGATTACTTTCAAATAGATCCATCAGCTGTCTGATAAAATTAAATCACAACAATCAGATTAAGCACGTCAAGTCTTAGAAAAGTCTATCCTGAAACCATACTACTCGTACATGAACATCAATTCACTACAAGACTTGTTAAAGGTAAAAATGTGGCAGATTTAAAAAACAAAGAACATGCAGTTACATGCAATTTATTGCTGTGGTACCTAACTTTAGCTCTAAAAGAATACATTGCACAGTAAACTTGAGATGCCCTTCTTACTCCTGGAAGTTTTAATGGACAAATGGAGCAGATAATGCCAGAGTCCAACAAAAAAGTTGTTAGCATTTTTCTTTGGTGCTCACAAGAAGGGAAAGAAGAATCAATTCTTGATCAATGAATCAAATAAAGCATAGCAAGTGCCTGCGTCTAAAACATCCCTAACCAATTTAATCACATTTATCAGCTTTAATAAGTAACTGTACATGACTTACATTAAGACTCTGAGGAGTTCTGCCATAAATACCAATACACCCATAAAATATTAAAGAATTAAATTCTTACATGAAGTGGTAGCAAGCTTGGATTTACTTTACTTCATTCATTTCCAGAAGTTTTAGCAGGAGGGTGTTAAAACGGCTATTTTTACTTTTGGTATACAAGAGCAAGGAAAGTAGCAGTTTTAAAAGTGGAGAAGGGTCTCCATGAATGAAATGTGCAGTTGGATAGTGGCAGAGGAAAGGGCTAAGAACACAAGCAGCAGCTGAGAAAGGGAAGATGTTATACTGGATTTAAGACACACCGAATTAATTTGCTGAATGGGCTTTCATTGTGTAACATTATTCTGGGTTGTGGCACAGTTTACACTTGGAGGAGGGCTTTTTAGTTTTTGTTTTAGTTTAGGGCTTCCTCACAGGATTGAAGTTCCTAGTGGAATATTTCTTTAGATAAACTCTAGAGTCCAGCTGGAGAATTAGTGGACAAATGACAATTTATTGCATGGCAGCATTCCAAGAGGAACCCAACATGTCAGCACAACAATTTCATTATGAGAACTTTTTTTTTAAACCTGTAAGGACGTTAGGAGAGAAAGGCAGCAATCTTAGGCAGGAAAAGATTGAAAGAAAAACCTTTAAACTATCTCACAAAGTTATGCTAGGTTTTGTTTGCACTTTCTGAGCAATGTGATTGATAATATGTGGGAACTGGCCAATATTATTTTACCTAGGTGAGTTCAACAAAGATATTGAAGAGTCACGCAAATCTCCTATAAAAGAAAAGGGAGACACACAAAAATTAAAATAAAATTACTGCTCAAAACCCCCCACCTAAATACAAAATAATGTAAGCAGTACAGAGGGAAATAAATGGAGACCCTTATAAATATCTGTTTTGTGCATGAACCAGAACTGCATGAATATATTTGGTAATTATCTTCTTTTGGCAGAACGATTTCAGTTTGTTACAGAGGTAGAGAAAGCTCTGGTCCTGTAACATGAGCACACACACACGTGTCAACATGTGTGCAATGAGTAGGCTCCTAAGTTAATGCATAAAAGGTTTTGCAAGTGTTTTGGAGAATTAAAAACATAAATGTTGATAGTATAATATATTCTATTATACTTTAAAGAGGGCAAACTTAATGCAGATATACGATTACAGCATGACTTAACTTTCCTGATGTGACTGCAAAACCTCACTATCCTAAACCAGCACAACTGAGTAGCTGTGTTACTTTTACTTCTCTGAAGTAATATTGATCACCCTGTAATGCATAAAGATGTCCTGTACATATCTGGAGCACAAGTCTTACAAGGAGCAGCTGAGGGAGCTGGTGTTGTTTAGCCTGGAGAAAAAGAGGCTCTGGGGAGACCTTATCACCTACAACTGCCTGGAAGGAGGTTGTAGTCAGGTTGGGGTCGGACTCTTCTCCCAGGTAACAGGACAAGAGGACATAGCCCCAAGCTGTGCCAGGAGAGGTTCAGGCTGGACATCAGGAGGAATGTCTTCACTGAAAGGATGAATAGACTTTGGAATGGGCTGCCCAGGGAAGTGTTTGGAGTGGCACTCAGTGCCATGGCCTGGTTGACAAGGTGTTGATCGGCCATAGGTTGGACTCCATGATCTCAGAGGTCTTTTCCAACCTCACTGATTCTGTGATATGAGCCTCATTTTGCACAGCTTCAGACTTCAAGGAGATAGCCCATATCACCCCATAGGTAGATAAAGTGACTTATTTTTTATATAAGGTTGAATCTGACATGAAAGTACATAATATAGTCAAAACATTAACTAAGTAACAAAATTGCATTTAGAAAATAAGCAAAATAACAGTGCAAGATAATGCCCCAAAAATATTTCAATAATAAAGTCTTTGTACAATCTTTAAAAGCCCACAGGGGTTTTTGTAGGAGGATCACCTTTAAAAGCAGAATGAACAATGATGTGCAAAGGTGCTAACCTCTTTGACATTCATACTACCTAAATATCCTGCTGCTGCGTGAGCTTTTAGCATGCTGTTTTGACTTACACAACATCTGATAAATATTTTAGCTTCTAATTCAGTAATTTATTCTTCAATTGCATAAATTATCAACGAAAGGAGTGCATTTTAAAACTGAAATCAGACCGATAGATACTTGCACAGCCCTGGAAATAGCCTGAAGTTGTGTCAGGGGAGGTTTAGGTTGGATATTAGAAAAACGTTCCTCACCCAGAAGGTGGCTGGGCACTGGAACAGGCTCCCGAGGGAAGTGAACACAACACCGAGCCTGACAGAGTTCAGGAAGCGTTGTCAAGAAGACAACGCTCTCGGGCACACGGTGTGACTCTGGAGGATGGTGCTGTGCAGGGCCAAGAGCTGGACTCGATGATCCTTGTGGGTCCCCGCGTACTCAGCTTATTCCGTGATTCTGGGAAAGGGCCGGCTCCCAGGTACCCCGACACCACCGGGGGCAGCGCTCTGCCCCGCGGAACCCGCAGGGAACCAGCCGCCCGTGGGGCGCCGAGCCCCCCCCGCACGGCCGCACCTGGCCCCGTTGGTTCCCACACGCGGGTGATGCCCCGCCAGGGGACGGGGCGGAGCGGCCCCCCGGGCAAAGCCGACCCCCGGGCAGAGCCGTCCCTCGGCCCCGGCGCCGCTCCGGTCCCCCTCTACTCCCCGAACGGCGGGCACACCCCCGAGCCCCTTCCCGGCCACCCCCGCTCACCTCTTACACCGGGAGCCATGGCCACTCCAACCCCAGCGACTCCCACTCGCCCGCCGCTCCAAAATGGCGGCGCCTTTGAATTTGGCGCTCAGCGGCGCGGCCCCGCCCCCTGCCGGGGGCCAGCGCGGGCGCCGCCATTTCCCCCCGCGCCCTCTTTCCCCGCCATTGGCCGGGAGCGCCCCCGCCCCCGTCACGTGCCGGAGGCGTCCCGGAAGGGAGGGGCGGGCCCCTCTCGTGCCGCCCGGAAGCGCGCGCGGCGAGGGGCGCGGGGGCGGCCG
>VZTI01001458.1:368211-390652 GCA_013397865.1 Struthidea cinerea
GGCCGACCCCGCCTTCCGCAGCCGCTTCAAGCGGCGGGTCGGGTATCGGGAGGGCCCCACGGTGGACACCAAGGTAACGCCCTGGCCCGGGGGTGGGAAGGGGCAGCTCCCGCTTCATGGTTCTTCCCGAGCCTTGATGCCCGCCCATCCCCGCCCCCTTCCTTCTCCCGTGGCGGGCGGTGGGGAAGCAGCATTCCAGGGTTTTGTAGTGCAAGGGGGAGCCGTAGTTACTCGCTTAAAACTGACTGAAATCGTCTCTGTCTAACTTGCTTTTGCTTCTGTGTTGGCGGATTAAAGCAGCTGGGACAGGTCTGAGCAAGGCTGCTGTGCTGGCCTTGCGGAGCAGCCGCTTCAGCCTCCCCGTGCCCGACGGGGCTGTGCAGGCGCCGGGGAACAGCGGTGGTGTCCGGCGTTGAGCTGGCCTTTAAAAAGCACGGGCAGGAGGGGGGCGGTGTGGAAAAAGTGTTCCAAAAATACAGTAAAATTTTTTTTTTTGAAAGAGTTAACATGGGTTCGAACTGAAAGAGGGGAAATTTAGGTTAGATATATGGAAAAAAATTCTTGACTGTGGGGGTGGTGAGACAGGTTGCCTAGGGAAATGGTGGGTGCCCCATCCCTGGAACTGTTCAAGGCCAGGCTGAATAGGGCTCTGAGCAACCTGGTCTAGTGGGAGGTGTCCCTGTCCACGGCAGGGGGGTTGGAAGTGGGGGATCTGTAAGGTCCCTCCCAACCCAAACCATTTTGCTGTAGGTCCGTAGTCACGACCTGTGGTGTGGCCGGAAAGGCACTGCAGGGGCAGTAGGATCTGAACTAGCTTATTAAAAGGCAGCCTTTCCTGAGGCAGAGTTTTTTCTGCTTGCAATATGCTTTTGCATGAGTTTCCGTCTAAATAGGGTTTTACAGAGTACCTTAAGAATGAGCCCATCATTATTGTGGTATAGCACATGTACAACTGTTCTTTTTGATGACTAGGAAGATTTAAACTTAAGCTATGGTAGCGCTGTTTGTGCAGTTACGTTGTTACCTAGTTTTACTTGAACAAATGTTTGGATGATCCCACCCTGACCTGTATGTTGCCAAAAATTAACTTAGTGAAAAAAGCTCCCCCTTTCCCAGTGGAGGAGTTTGAGTTGTACTTGTGCCACTGTGGATTTACAAGTTACTTATGGAAATACCTTTTATTGCAAACAATGTATTGACTTTCACCACTGGCTCCATGTGCCTGTATTGCCTTTTAAGGTTCATTTCAAGTATATTGTGGATCTTGAGCTAAGGAGGCTGTGACCACCTGCCCTCTCCAGGGTGGTCAGTAAAGTAATAGTCACAATGATTTGTTAAACAACAAGCACTTCACGAGCTGGAATTTCAGATAAAGTGTGCCTTTAATAAATCTAGTACAAACTGTTTCATTTCATAAGAAAGACTGCATTTTGTCTATCTCTTGGTAAATTCAGTAGATTAAAATTATACTGCCTATATGTTTCCTTACAAAATGAAGTTCTCAGTTCCTCTAATATTGCCAAACTTCAGGTTGCTGCAATGAGGTTTCCATGCTAGAAGGTTTATTTAAAAAAAAAAAAAATAAAATCCCAAATGATTCTCCTGTCTCAGTGCACAAGTTTGAGAGAGTAGAAACAGGAGTATGATCTTCCTTGTGTCAGTGCTGCTTACACTGATTTGTTTAGGCAGGTTTAATAACCCAGCCACCAGGGACCACATTTCCCTTTCTGCTGTTTTGAGTGCAGCATGAAGGGTTCAAATTTGGACCCATGCCTTTAAAGCTTTTCTTAGTGCTGCATGGCAGGCAGTGCTTGTATAGTCAAGACGGTGAACAAAAGGAATTAATTTCTTACCTTCCAGGTCCTCACTGTTCTGGTCTCTTAAGTGAAGGAGCCCATACTCCCATGCTGGTTTTATCAATGGGAAGCCATGTCTCAGTGATAGAATTGGAGTGTCCTTTGCACAATATGTGTTGGGAGGGCCCGGCGCTGACAGCCAAGTCTCCTCAATAACCCTTCTGCAAAAGTGAAACCAAAGTTGTGGCCCACAACTGGAGTGATGATCAGAATGGCTTTTATTTCTCTCTTGTCCAGAGAGAGCAGCTTCCCCTTGCGGATGATGACAGTGACAACGGCAGTGACAGGGAAGATGAGCAACCTCAAGTGGTGACGCTGAAAAAAGGGGACTTGACCGCTGAAGAAGCAATGAAAATTAAACAGCAGATCAAGGAGGCCTTAAAGTCAAATGAATCAGGTGAATTTCAAACTACTAATTTCTTGCTTTGTGTAGTCAAAGAGATAACCCATAAAAGGGGGCCTGATATTTGCTCGGTTTTCTACCATCTAATACTACCTTTAATTAGTTCTGAATTTTTCACCTAAATAGTTTGTACTTGTGGCTCCTAATCTCAAGTCATTAAGTACATATTCAGGCTGTCTGGCTTTTTATAATGATGTAGTTCTGTACTTCTTGATTGTGCACCATCCTCCCTCTCAATACCCCCTTAAATTAATTTTTTTTGTTGTATTATTCCAGTGCACAGTCTTTTGATATCACCTCTGATCATTTTTTAAGTCATTAAACAGTTCAGCCAAATTTGACAGTGGAGTGGATGTTTTAAAAGTAATTGTGTGAGTTCATAAAAGAGGGTGTCAGGGCAGAGAGATTCAGGTCTGTGCTTCAGTAGAAAGAATGGCAGATGTGTGGTTTGGGAACACGTTCACTTAGCTGACTGGTCCATGTTATTACTTGCTGAAAATCAACCCCAGTAGGTGTTGTGGCTTGCAAATATATTAAGCAAAACTAAACAGATGGTACAATAGTGCCAAAAACCAGCAAGGTCCAGAAAAAAATGTTTCTTTGCTATAAAGAATTTACAGAATGGAAAGATGGAAGCTGTGTGGGAGGGAGTGCTATAGTTTGACAATAATGATGTGAAACTACATCTGATGGATACAGTTACTTTAAGAATTTCTCTCAGTATTCATCCTTCAGATATGATTGATTTAAATGCTTTGAGTGTCCAGAAACTTCAATCATCACACAGGGTGTGATGAAATGTAGCTTTATCTTTTGCTGACAGAAGACTTGACAGATTAAATGTAGCTACTGCTGTCTCTAGTGGAAATGTCTTGACAATTAAGAATATAGGACTGGAACCTCACAAGTATAAAATAGATAGGTGAATCATAGAAACTGGATGTCTTCTGTGGTTAGCCATTATGGCTATTTACAGAAGCTGCCAATTGAATTTAGAGCCCACTGTGAGGCCTAGCACATGGCTATCAATATGACATCCTTAGCTTCTCTGTCTGCCATTTGGATTTGAAAATTCAGGTTTGTACTGTCTCTGTGTAGAAGTTTGTGTTAAAATTTAAATGGTATAAATGGAAAACTCAGTAACAGTAGTGGGAGAAAATAATGTTGAGAATGTTACATTTTTTGAAAAGCAAATTGATGAGAAATCTTAATTTTTAATAATGTAGGTTAGCTTGAAACTAAATAGAACTGCGCCCTATTTGTTTCTGCAGATACATATGTATTTGTTAGGTCTAAGCAGGTATATGACTTGAACTCCTCTGAGAATATATGTTCAGCTTTGGGCTTACTTCCTGGTGTCTTGTTATTGAAGTGTAATGCAGATGCTTGGTGTTGCAGTTGCTAAAGTCATCACAAAATTTCTTTTCACCCTCCTGGTATTGGGAGAAGTTTCAGCTTATTGGAAAGAAATGTCACGGTTCTTTCTGAGCATTGGCTTCCTTTTCATATAAACAACTTGAACTTTGAATGATCACAGTAGGAGGAAAAATGATTTTGTAAGGCTGGGCAAAAAGAAGTAGTTGTCCATGAGAATCTATTGAGGTGGAGTCCATGCTGTGAAAAAAGTCCAAAAGAGCTACCAAGCTGAATACACAGTGTGAAATGGAAGTGTATTTGAATAGAATGACTGAACTTATTTGGTGGAAAAAGACATTCCTAAGACATAATTGTATGTAGTGAGGATGGCAGTATTGAGTCCCTGTAGGACTTTGTCACCTCTGCTTATTAACCCTTCAGCCCTTCAGTAATAACTTGCATTTGGAGGAAAAAATCCACAGAAGTAGGTAGCAGGAGTGTTGGGGACTGCTGCCCTCTGTTCTGCCTTATTGTGTTACTATTCATTCATCTGCCTTTGCAGTTAATATGAGGTCTTCGTGTCCTTTTCCTTTTTATGGCTTATGGGAATAAACAGGGGAAGTGCTACTGTGTTCCTCTGCTGTGGAGAGAACCCAGTGTGAAATTTTCAATGAAGGAAGGTGTGTGTGACTATGCTACTGCTTGCTGAAGGCTTTTTTGCGTTTTGGGCCATTTTTGCACTGTCAGTCTGACCTCTAGATTTAAATTCTGATTTCTAGTCTGAGGCAGGTGTTTAGACAGCTGTTTAATTCCAGTTTAATAAAAAGAGTTTTGAGTAACATGTGAATTTCTTTTATTTTTTGTCTGAAAATGCGAAGTATAAAGAAAGTTTGGTGCTGCATGACTTGGTTGCATTTCATGTTGCTTTGATTTTTATCCCAGAGTTGAAAGTCAAATTACTTTAATGGCTAATAGTGGACCGTACTATATAGTCCCAACTTAGATCATTAGTGAAATTACATGAAGCTGAAAAGGTAATAGGAAAGTAAATTTCCCAAATGATAATCTTCCTTTCCAGCATGCATCAATGCTGAGGCGCTTTGATAGCTCCTAAGAAATGCACTACTAACTATCTGTTGTGAATACAAACAGTTTTTCAAAACATGGGAAGTACTCAGTTTTAAAGTTCTGCCCTCTCCTCTTTTATATCTGTACTGATTGTCTTAATTTGAAGGACCTTGTCTTCAGGTTTAGGATTGTGATATTACTCTAGAATTTTCTGTATCTCATTTACATACTTTCTCCTTTGTTTTCTTCTATAAGCTTTTTGACATGGCTACAGTTTTTGGTGGTTTTGGTTTTGTTTTTTTTTTTTAACTTTAGACACCAGATGTTCCCATGACTTGCATTTTCTTCTACAGATGAATAACACTTTTGCATCAATTTGGTAAAACCAGCTGAATAATGTCCTAGCTGCACTTAGTTGCCTCCTAAGGCAGAGCACATCCTAGTGAAGTTTTTCTGTTGGCTTCTGCAAGTAGAGAGTCACAGGGATCTTTTTTATTTAGGACCAAACCTTTCTTATATGAGAAAAAGCCCTTCTATATTGAAATATTTTTCTCCATGGAGCAAAGACTTAGAAGTTTTTTAAAAGTAAGTAGTTTGTTTATCAACAGTGATTTTGCTTAATGTTTTATGCATCATTTTATAAATTGTCACTGTTGGTGCAGAGACAAAGAAAAATGGTCTTAGGAAAATTAAATTTGCACAAAAGAAAGTATGTCAATTACTGCAAGATAGTTTATCCCAGCATTCGTTATAGTCTATTAAATAATTTTTTTTTCCCTACTGCTTTTCTACTTTTATGGCCTCTGGGACACTCTGACATATGGAGATGACCAAATTTGGGAAAAGGTGTCCTTTCGTGTTCAAAGCCATATACTATTTTTCTTGTTGATTCTATATGCTGGGTTCTGAGGAGGGACAGTAGAGGGAGGAGACAAGGAGAATGCAGTCCATGCTGTTTTGGCTATTGGAGCTCTTTCTGAATAAAGAAATATATATATTCTATATATAGAAATATATATATTCTATATATATAGAATATTATATAAAATAAAGCTCTTCTGAATAAGCACAGGCTGCTCTGATTAAGCAGCTGTTATATCAGATACATCTCAAAGAGTTAATGCTGCTCTTCATCATGTGAATTAGCAGGAACCTAAATCAAAGCTAACTTTGCAGTATTTAAGTAATGAAAACTTTCCCAAGTGTTCTCATATACAGTTGAGACTGACTACTGGAGCAAGAGTGGCCTTCTTATCTTCAAACGACCAGTGTGCCGAATTCCTGGAGTAAATGCTTCCAAAGGCATGCAGAGAGAATGGGTGGCCAGAAATCCCTGGAAGGAGCATCTGAAATGGCTGACATGAGCTTCGAACCTTAGAAACCATTAACAAATTTGCCAGGTTATTGTAAATTTTTTCCCAACCTCCTATCTTTGGATAGATGTATATGGTTTCCACTGTTCCTCCTGTTGTTCCTGACAGTTCAGTGGCATTTGTGTTTCCTGTTGTTGCCTCATTGACCCATGTGGACAGAAACTGCTGAAAAGTGGTGTTGCTAACTACACAAATGACTACTAAATAAAAAAACCCTGTAAACTGAAGAGCAGCATTTCTTTTTCAGACTCTCTTTTCTACTTTTATTGTAATATATAACTTGAAATTAAAAGAAAAGAAATTTCTGACTTTGTGGGTTCTTAAATTGATGTCACTTGTGAAGCGAGTTTTCAGCTCAACATCTGACTGTGCTCGTGTTGGTCAACCAGTGTAAAAGTTTGTGATCCAAGTAAAAAGCAGCAATGACTAAGAACAGTGGGAATTTGAACTGCTAGTGTAGTTTTTGACTCATTTGTCAGAAGTGGATTTTATTATTTCTCCTGTAGTGCTTTTATGTATTTTACTTTGTGTGTTTCAGTGTGCTTACCAGAAATCCCGCTTTACATAATTTGTAATACTAACAGAATCTTTTATTGGGACTCTGTTTTAAAAGCTACCAACACTGAGATTGTTTCTTTAGTCTTTCTTTTTTTTTTTTTCCATTGCTTAATACAAGTCAGGTTTTTGTAGGTCTTTGATGCAAACAAAAAAGCTGACACGTAAGAACCTGGTGAAATTACAAAGGATAAAGTGAAGTCATTTTACCAGCTGGAAAAGACCATCTTAACAAATCAGCATAAATTTCTTGAACTGCTACATCAAATTCTTTCAAAAAGTGTAGTCTGTCCTCACTCTCTCCACATGTTGGTAAGGCCAGGCCTACTGTGTTTCATCTGCTTCATTGTTTGCCAAGCACTGCCAACACACATTGCTCTCTGAAGCTGGCCTGGGCTTCCTGCTGAAGTGAATGTCCTTGAGCGTATAATGAAATTTTGACAGTGTTTAACCAGGCCAAGAGCTAAAATAATTTCCTTTGATGCAGAATGACCTGCGAATAGTATTGTGGTGCTGGAGGTCAGAGCTGAGCTAGTTGCCATTTTGGTGGAGTTTTGAGCTTTGCTGTTTGTGCCCTTAGCTTACTACATGTTTAAGTTCATATTGCAAAGATACTTATCAGTTTCTCCATCTGGCTGGCAAAACGAAATTATTTTGTGCAGTTCACAATGTGGGCAGCAGGACAGTTGTGAGTAAAATTAAAATTTCTGTCCTCTGTTTTTCCTTGGATTCCAAATACAGAGCTGTTTATCTGTTTTCTTTTGTGGATATGCTTTGAGCTACATTTTTAGGGGTTAGGTTTTTAAATTTACCACTCTGAGAAAATGTAGTAATCCATTTGTTAAAGTGTTCAGTGAGGTTTGATTTTTTTGCTCCTCATGCTTATCCAGTAGCTGGTTGTGTCATTCCCACAGCAGTGTGGGTACTGTATAAAGTTGGCACTCTGACTGGCTCCAGTACATAGACAGTTGTGTCTGCACATATGGAAAGTTTTTCTTATAGGTCGATTTTTTTTTTCCCAGAATTTGGCTTATGTTGTGCCTCAGACCTTGTTTAAATTAGAAGATCTATGTTTCCAAATAAACATTGTAGTTATGCAGCAATTAGTAAGGGGAATCATTTGCTGTTAAACTTCTGAGCCCAAAAATGGAGGTCCAGCTTCTGAGAAAAATGATGCATAGTGTATTCTGATTCATTAGGTGTGATATGCTTTCAGGAGTTCTATTTCCCTCCCAGAATTTTCTGTAGGCGCTTCCTAAACTTCTGTATCACATGTACAGCATCTAAACACCAAAGCTCTCCATGCACAGTTCTCAATGGATCCATTGAGAAGTATTCTTTTCATATCTACAGTTCATTATTGCTAGTAATTCCTTTTAACTGTAATGCTTTTCTAATGTGCCAAGACTGAAATATTTTTCCCCAAAGCTGGTTAGTTATTTTCTGCATAGTAGTATTTTCTCATAAGCTAGTGTAGAATCATAGAATCAAGGAATTGTTTGGTTTGGAAAAGACCGCTGAGATCCACTGAGTCCCACTTACTAACCTTGGACTGCTTTGTTGCCACTAAACCATGTCCCCAGGTGCCACATGTTTTTTGAACAGTGCAAGGGATGGTGTTTCCATTGCTTCCCTGGACAACTTGTTCCAATGCCTGACAACCCCACAGTGAAGAAGTTTTTCCTGGTATGCAATCTAAATTTCCCCATGCAGCCATTTCTTGTCCTATTGCTTGTTACTTGGGAGAAGAGACTGCTGCCTACCTCACTACAACCTCCTTCCAGGTAGCTGCAGAGAGAGATAAAGTCTCCCTTGAGCTCCTTTTCTCCAGACTGGACAACCTCAGGTCCCTCAGCTGCTCCTCAATAAGATTTGTGCTCCAGCTCATCACCATATGCACCTTTCGGGAGTATTAATTCTGTAGGAGCCATTGACAGAATTGATGCTTAGTTTTTCAAGCTAGGTTTCTTCTTAAAAAGGGTCTCTGAAACTTAAGGAATTCTAAGTGAAATTTCCTGCTGAAGTTGATGTCTTCATTTGTACCACACAACCCTTAAGATACCAGATTTATTAGTTGTATTCTTTTGAGAATGCACTGAGAAGCGTTTCAACCAGTGCTGTGTAGATAACACTGAAATGTTAAGTCTTCTGCCATAGTGCTGATACACTGAGGAAAGAATTTGTGCTAAAGAGAAAAGTTATTTATTGGTTATAATTAAATAGCACATAATCTTGTCAAACACATTTCTGTTGAGTAATGAATTTCACAAAAGTAATTTAGGAAAAATATCTTGCACAGAACCTATGGCTCCTTAATATTCTGTCACATATACATTATAAAAATTGCAAACTACTGCAGCATGAACCTTTGTGTCTGATTCACGGCTTTACAATTACACTTTATCTTCCAGAAATATGGCCCTGATGCTGTTACTTATGCAGTAGCTTTCCCACTCTGCCTGATAATCATGGACGGGACTTCTCCTGTTTTTAAGATTGTTGTCTGCTCCTCTGCATGTGCTAGAGCAAAATTAGTCAGTTGGAACAGTTGGGTGATTTTGCAGATACAAAGAAACCCTGAAACTTTCATCCATTATGATAATAAAGGGGAGGTTTATTACCACGTGATCTTTTCAGCTGTCTCAGCAGAACAGAATATGTTAGGGAAAAAAAGGTTTTTCTTGTATATGTGCCATTTTGTTGTTTAAAGAGATGCCATAATTCTGAAATAAGTGCATTTGTTGTCATGAAGTCTACAAATAATGAAGCAGAGTGAGAGGGTCCTATGAAGTTGTCCTCTCCATTTTGTTAAGTGGATGTGAATGGAATGTGTGGGAAAAGCTCTACTGCTCACAGTCTCTTCTAAGTTAGAGCTCTGGTTAGTGAAACCCCATTTCTAATAGGAGCTGCAGGAGGATTGTCTTTAAGGGCTGGCTGCCATGGAGCAGGTGTGTGTTCATAAAGGACATTCATTGATACAGAGTTTATGGCCGAAAAGTACATTTTCATGATAGTTGTATTCTCTCAGAGGTCTCACTGATCTTGGTCCAAGATCATGGTGGTTCAGGATAATAGTGAAGGTTTGTTTGTGAACATGTGCAGATGAGTTCTGACTTTACTCTCTTTATTACAGATGATGAACCAGAACCTGCTGATGGAAAAATTATGTTCAGGAAACCAGCCAAACGTTCATCAGAGAAGTGTTTGGACTTCAATGTAAGCTCAAGTAAGAAGATGAAAGAAGCAAAGAAAACTAAGAGGGAAGCAACTACATCTCAGAGTACAGCTAAGCAAGTAAAAAACAGCAGTCTTCTCTCATTTGATGATGAGGAAAATGATGATTAGGGGTTGTATTTTTTTATCTTTTACTTGCCCTTATAGAGACCTGAATAACATTGAGGTCTTTCATAGAAACTGAAGCATGGTGTCTGAGTTTTCTCTTACTTTGTTATAGTCCAACTAGAGAAATACAGTATAAAATTAGCAAGAGCTAGGTTTTTGCAGTGAGTTGGAACTGTATGTCATGTCTTTATTTTAAAAGAGAATTTAACCATGTATGTAAAAGCTATTTGAGGTCACAAATGAGTAGCAAGATATACCTGTATATATATATTCATCTTAAAAATTTTCAACCAATCCATTTTAAAATCCCCTCCATTACTAAAATGTATTTCCTCTATATTGAATAGCCTTAGTTGACAGTTGTGTGGTTTTTACCTGTTATTATTGACATTCAAAAGAGAGACACCTCATTGCTGTGGAACAGAGACTGAAGTTTTCTGTCTCATAGCTTAACAAAAGTTTGCGCAACCTTTGCATTTGTGATTTGCAAGAGCTTTGCAGAGCCTTGCAGTAAATGAGGATGCAGTTGCTAAAGTCGTGTAGTCTCGATCCTGTCTTTGGTGAATGCAGTCTAAGAAACATCAGATTAGTTTGAATTGGTTGTGATAGCAAGGTATAAAGATTTTGGTTCTAGTTGATGGTATCAACTAATACAAGAGAAGCCTAAACCATTATAGATTGTGCAATTTGGTTTTGACACTGATGGGCTCACTGGTTTGGTGGTGTTTTGGGTTTTTTTTTAATTATATTTCTTCCAGTTGGCTACTTAGGCGTTCATAATTATTTGGGATCTCAGACAGCTTGTTTAAAAAAATGTATTTAATCTTTAAGCTGTGGGAAAGTATTAACTTAGTTTTCTTCAAGTAGGGGCGAAGTTGTAAACAGGGAATTTAAGTCAAGAAACACCATAGCTGTGTGTCTTGGTTTAAGACAGTTTCTGGGGCACACACTCCAAAATGAGTTACTGCCCCTTTTAGTTGTAACTGCTCCGCTTTCACCAATAAGCAGAGATGAAAGCAAGAACATATAAGTGAAAAAATAACAGTTTTTTAAAAAATGTATTAGCAACAGACAGAATAACAGTAATCATCACTAGATACAAATGTGCTGAACCCATGGACTACCCGGGAACAAAGAAAACAAGATAGCAGAGAAGCCCGTCCCCAAAAATGTTGGCCTCCATAAAAGACCACGTGGTCCAGGGGACAAAGGCAAGCTGGTGGAGAAGTCCCTTCTCCTGACCATGTGGTGGAGAGAGAACAAAGGGATAAAAACCCCCACAGCATCTGAAACTCTGTGATTATAAAAGTCCCTGCTGAAACTCTGTGATTATAAAAGTCCCTCTTCCCCCAAACAACAACCAACGAGGAACAAGGACAAAAAAAAAAGAAACCTGGACTCCAAAACCAATCAAATGCTGCTGATCCGTTTGCTCCACATCACCCAACAGGGTCTCTCTCCCGGCAGCGGCAGCAGCTCCATCAGCAGTGGCAGCTGGAACTCATGGAGGGACTTGGCCCCCTCCTCAGCAGAAGATGACAGGCAGATGGCTGGGGCAACCTGGACTCCGCACCCTCTCGCTTCAAGTGAGCGCTGCTGGTGGGCTGGAGTGACTGTATGGAGCAGGAGCTCTTCTGTTTTTCCCACTGTGGTGCCATGGCTGGCCATCCTGGGTGACAGCAATGAAAAAGAAAGGAAGGAAAAAAGGTCTGAAGAAGATGTCCTTGCTGGCCCAGAGACCAAAACAAAGAGGAGCTTCTGCCTTGCGCTGCCTCAGTTTCTCAGTAGCTGGCGGAAGGAAAGAGAGGCCTGTATGAGTGTTGTCCTACTTTTAAAGGGATCCTGGCAACTCCTGCCTCCACGAACCTGGGGCAAGACCAGCAGGTTCTGCTTCTGACCCCCCAGGTCTTAAGGGGAGAGTAACAACCTTGGCAGATGGGTGTAGAAAGAAAGTGACCATTTCAGCACCTTTTCTGTAATAGGATGTGCTGAAATTCAAAACGACACTGAGAGCTGATGGGATTTGGGAGAACATGGTGGTGGAAATGTGACTAGTGACTTTGAAATTATTTGGATGTATGGTGTGTTCTGTAACCATATGAAACCAGTTCTGCTGTGTGACAGGACAGTCAAAATTATTTGGCCTGTAAAGCTTCATTGAGGAGCAAATTTCAAGTTGCTGTGTGAAACAGCTGGTTTTAGTTTGTTCATCTGGTATTAAACAATAAATGATGTTTTCTTTTAAGTGGTCCAAAGATATTTTAATCAAAATTTCAGTACATGAAATGAGATTTTTTTTGCCACCTGATATTGGAGCCTCCTGTACCTGCTGCCTGTCTCCCTACATACTAGCTTCCTGCAGCATAACATCAGATGCAAGCCTGCACACTGTTTCACACCTTTTGTGTGAATCCACGTTATCCTGATTTTCAAAATGAATAGATCTGTTGTCCTTTCAGAAAATTGAAACCAGACCTGTAAATGGATATTAAAGTCTTGTTGCACTGGTCTCATGTTAGAATTGTGAGAGAGGTGCTGTGTGGCAACCTGATTATTCCCATGAGGACATGCTACATTTGTAAATACATAATTTGTCTGTATTCTCTATATATAAAAGAAGAACAAATTTAAAGAAGTACAGAACCAAAGGTTCCCAGGGATTAGTATTTCCATTTATTTTGTATGCTTAAAGCTTGTTTGAATCCATTAAATACACACACATATATATATACACACACATACACACCCATGAGTAATCTTGTAGCTTTCCAGCATACAAAAGGAATATTTGGGCATATGTCAACAATGGAGTAAATCCTCTGACTTGCTGAGACTTATCTAAAATAATGAATTAACCATTGGCTGCTTACTTAACCTTTTCTGGTTCTGCTCATCAGCACAGAAATAAGTTTGCTTACATTTTTCTTGCACAACCTGGAAGCTCTTGACTTGAGCTGTGAGGCTGTTTAGGAGACATGGCTATCAAGATAAGTGCTTGCCAAGGACCAGAGGGAATTTGGTTTTACCTTAAAATTAGAGAAACCCTCACAAATACGCAGTTGATCTGGCCTGTTCCAAATAAGATTGAGATCTTGTTTGAGTCTGGTTAGTAATTGCATTTAAACAAAAGTTACCATTTTTAGTGAAAGATGGGAGACTGAAGTCCAGTAAAAAGAAAGTTACCTTAAAGTATTGAGTGCAGTACTTTTGCTTAATCGTGCTTCTTGCCCTACAGCTTTATGACAGATGTCTGGAATGCAAATAAATTGATTGTGTTTACTTGGAAATGATAAATTAAAAGGTATGTTGTTCTTTAGGCAACACAGCAGGGGAAAGAAAGGCGAATGTGGAAACCCAATTTCTTTCCTTTATTCTGACTGATTTGTAGTGCTCTGACCAGGAGGGGACCTTTGTATTCATTGTATTTCACTCCCAGTTCACCTAACAATAACTAATTGAATAGATTTATTAAGAGGTGTGAGTGAAGCACAAAAGCATTTTAATCAGGTAGTCATGTGACAATTCAGTGTTTTTACCATGACACAACAGGCAAATCACACACACTATCAACTCCCCATGAAACCTGTGACTAAAGAGAACAATTACTTGTTCATTTCGGAAAGAAAGGTGAAACTCTTAAGCAATCACCTGTCTTAATGGGCCATGGGAAGATAATAATCACAACTTGTAAAGAGGAAGCCAAAGTTAAGCACGTGGAACATGAGGCTAGGACAGGAAAGAACAATTTTCCTGGGTTTTACTTCTCTCTTCCTTGCCTCCATTCCTAGTCTTTTTCCCGTCCAGCAGTAGAGAATGTATATGCATTTATTTTCTCATGGAGTTTGCCCAGTTAAATGTGAGAGAAGTGCTGGAGGAGCAAGGTGAGAGTAGCTGAGGCTTGTTACCCAATATAGGTATCTTGGTCAGATGTGGCCTGTTACCTCATATGGGAATCTTGTACAGTTTTTATTAATAAAATACTTGAAATTTCCCAGTTCATTAAGACTAAAACATTTATTGATGGTGTTAGCTGAGCAGTGAGGTGCAACAAATCCAGTGAACTACAACCGCAATAGTAGCATTGCAGCAGTAGGTGCTTATAATGGAGGCTTTTTATACTGCAAAGCTGCTTGGATATCAGTAGGAGACGTGAGATGCTCTGTCATCTTAATTTCTTTTGAAGAACCAGGATCTTTCTCTAAATGATAGGAGTCAAGGTGAATCATCAAAAATGCTGCATTCTGGATAGAAATGAGCAAGAAAATGCACATGTGCAGGTGGCCCAGGAGTTCATACCTTTGGTTGTACTTCTGAAATAAACGCAAATCTGTTGTACTGCAAATGTTCATTTCATTGGCCTAAAGAGGAAGGGATGAGTCAGAATTCTATTCTGATAGTTTTTTTGTGCAGCACTTTTCCAAGAAATATCATTTGGAGGATCAAAAGCTGTGTTTTGCAGACACTGAGCACAAGAAGCTTGTATTTAGCAGTTTTAATTACACATTTTTTAAGTTTCATCACAGGCCTTAATGTCCTTTTTTACAGTGCTTCAGTATATAATCCTGTTAGGAAGCTGCAGATTTAAAATGAAGCCGGAAGCAGCAATGTCATCGTTCCAGCTGATTGTTTCCCTTATGCTGTAGTGTATTAACTAAGTAATGCTTCACTTGGCTGTGCAGAGCCAACTGCGTTCTCAAGGACATCAGGCTTGCCTGCAGATGAGTCATTACCTTTTGTGCAGCACAAGAGGTGTGATGTGCAGTCTCAGCAAGTGTTTGTCCATTGAAGTTGGTTAATAACCTATAGGCCTCTCCTGTGGCAAGATGCCATAAATCAATCCTTTGTGCATTCAGCAAACAGAAAGGCTGGTGTATCAGCTGCCTCTTCAGTATCATCCCTTTATTCCCATTCCTAGACCAAGGTACTAATCTGCAAAGACATTTTTCATGTCGTAGACCTTCCCTTCTACCCCACTTCCTTGAGAGCATTTCCCAGGCAGCAGTGACAAAGATAGCCATTAAAACCAGGGGAGACACACCACAGGGTTTTATGTGACTGCAACCTCCTGAAGACTTCCTCAAGATTTTGAGAACCTATAAAATCTCAGAGCCAGCCTCTGGGAATTAACTTCCTCCTGGAGAAAATGAATGGGACCAGTCAGGAAAATTACACAAGATTGAATTTTACTGTTATTTACCTCACTGTTAACATATTTTTGGTGAAGGTAAAGCAACAGCTGGTAAAAGCAGTTCTTTCCCTCTTATCAGGACAAGTGGCTTTGGTGCCATTCCAATCCATATGGCAAAGGATTCCTTTTCCTTGACTCTGGTGGCAGTCCTCAGTGCCATGCCTGATTAGTTAAGGCCATGGGCAAGAGGGAGCCAGCTTGTAAGAGGCAGAAGTTATTAGAGGAAGGTGTTGTCAAGCCTCTGTAGGGTAACGGTGATCACTGCACACTTTTAGTTTTGATATCATGAAAGAATTGTTCCCTTAGGGACAGCACAGTAACAACGAACTTTAAAAGGGCAGATTATAAAACTATGAGGAAAATGGTTAACAGCAGGCTGAAGGGCAAAGAGAAGTACTTAAAAACCATAGAGATCTGCCTGGAGGCTATTTAAGAACATTGTATTAGAGGCACAGATGGTTTGTATACCTCTGAGCAAAAAACAGCCTATGAGGAAGGATGAAACTCACAGGGTTACGTGGGAGAAAAGTGTGAGTATAGAAAGGTTGAAACGCATCCCTGAAAGATGACGACTGGCTGAATGACAGACTGGGGAATGCTACCAGTAGAGTGGAGAGAGCTGGAAAGTCAGTGCTGAGGAAAAGATTATAGCAGCTGCTGACTCTGGATCCCCGTGATGAAACGCTGAAAAGAATGAGTCTAACAAAGTCCAGAACACTCTGCCTCTGAAGACAGGGCTACTCCAGATGAGACCTAACCAGAAAAAGCAGCATACTGTTAATCTGAGTTAGCTAGCTAAGCCAAAATCCTAATAAATCAGTCTGCATTTTTAATACGTTACCAGGCCAAATTTAAGAGTAAAGGAGTACATTCAATCACAGTTACTCTATGCTCAGACTTTATTTTCACCTTGTGTTATATACAGTTCCAAAAATGCTTTCAGTCTTTGCTGAAGAAGGTAAGAGCTTAAAAAAAGAAATTGAACAGTCACAAAAACTCTGATTTTACTAAAAGAAAAAACCCTACATAAAACCCTAGTAAAAGAAAAAACCCTACCTGTCCTGATACAGCTTTGAGCTGAGAGAGAGACTATCTGATAAGGATGAAGTGAGGTTTGCACAGCATTTTCACGCCGATGTGCAATTGGACAGATGCAGAAATTTATTGTTGTATATCAGAACAAGAACACATGGATTATAAATTAGGCAGGGAACATCTCAAGTATCACAAACCTGATGATGTGTGCAAAAGAGTCCCTGTGAAATCAATGAAAGCTATTTTCTGGTTTAAAACCAAGGAAAGGCAGGCGAAGGTTAGAACAACTTATTTTTGCAATGAAACCCTGATGCACACAGTCTCACTGGGACTAGAGTCCTGGCATCTAGGCTGTTTTATTCTGCCCTGTTAAATTGAAACAAACAATTCAGCTGCCCGAGTCCCTTTTTTTCTCCTCTGACATGCCAACTATCTTGAGAGAAGAGATTAAGCATTGTTCTGATGAGTGCCACAGCAGCAGCAGCAGCTTTATAATTTAAGAGCTACATAAAATTTATGGAGCAGTGAGAAGAGCTTAAATCAGTTTTATTATTTTCATAAATTATTTCAGGCAGATGAAGTTTGTGCAAAAAGCCAGTGATGTTTGAGCTGTTTATCCAATGGACAACAACACTGAAAATAGGGATTTTCAAAGGCACTTGTGGGAATTATGTATCTGAGTTTGATGGGAGTTAGAAGACTTCTTCCTTTGAGCTACTTAGTATTCCAATATAAATTTTTAATCATTCCAAATTGCTTAAAATACTTGGTAAAAATCAAAATTAGAGGAGGGTCAAATTCAGAGCGATTTTGAAATTTCATTTAAATGCTCCATATGCTTTTAAACAGTGGATGGGTAACCTGTAATTCTACTTCAAGTGACAAACCAATTTGGCACTTGTAGCGTTAAGCCTTTTCTTATGACAGTGTATTTTTGGGTTGTTTTTTAGGCCCCATTTACTGAGAAGCCTTGCTCTGTCTGCTTCACACTGTATCTGCAAATTACTCCAGCTGCTAAAGAGAAGGATCTGCCTGGAGAGTAGAAACTGTAGCCAGTTCCTTTAGCACATTTCAAGATTATATAGTAGAACAAATATAATTCCATACATTACAGATATGAATAGAGATTGAACTTCCCTTCTGGACAAGTAACTAAAGACCTGATAGGATGCAATTCCCATTTTATCCTAATTTGGGTATTATTGGTGAATGAAAGAGCCTTTCACTCCCTGGGCATTATGGTCATCAGGATACAGGTATGTTGGAGACCTTTCACATAATTAGGACACCTCTGAGCTATAATGTTTCATGTATAATTTTTCATATTTTAAGCTGCTCCAATTCCTCTACACTGACAGCCTTGTGTTTCAGATTATTTCACGCTGAATATACTAAACATGGTACTAAAGGGAAGATCCATTGCTGAATTCCTCTACACTGGATGGGCAACTTGGGATAAATTATTTACTGATACTATGTCATTGCTCTAAGTGAAATGACACTGGTAGATATGTGATCTCGTTACTAAGCCTGAACAAGGTAGTCTGAGGCGAGTGGGTTTAAATTCAAAGAAGTTAAGTGTGGGACACTCCAGGATCTTGCCACTGAATTCCTGTAGCCAACAATATACATAAATAATGGGAGCTTCTTACTCAGTGGTCATTTTTCTGCAGGAGGGAATTTGTGACTGCTGTGAATTAAACACTGAACACAGGCCATGGTGTGAGGAAAGCTAATGCAATTTCAGCTCTATAAATTAATGTGTCATGGAGAAGAAATGTGAAATAATCTTACCCTAATTATTCTCTGCTTCAGACCTTAGCTGGAGTGATATGTCTACTGTTGTGCACTATACTTCAAAAGAGAAAGATACTGTCCAATTGGAAATTCCACCAGAAAGTAGTGGTATTGATCAGGAATCTAGAAAACATGGACTGAAAGACTGAAAGACTGAAAGACTGAAAGAAGTGGGTAGTACATCTAGAGAAAGGAGATGCAGGGAAAGGAATAGGAATGTGGTACCAGTGTTCAGACATATAAAGCTTGCTGCAAAGAGGGAAGTTGTAAATTGTTCTCTCTGTCCACTGGGAATACAAAAAGAACTAATGGATTTAAATTGTAGCCAAGGAGATTTAAGGAAGACATTAGGACAGGCTTTCCATGTCTAACAGTAGTGAAATATTGAAACAGATTGCCTGGGGAGGTTGTGGGATCATCATTGCCAGACATTTTTAAGAACAGGTTAGACAAACTTCTGTCAGGAATGATTTGGGTATAATTGATCCTGCCTTAGGGCAGAGGGCTGGACCAGATGACCTTGCAAGGTCCCTTCCAGCCCTACTTTCTATGGTTCTCTCATTAGGAAGGCTGATGTCATACTCCTAGGACCTCACCATTCCTTTCAAAAGCAAAAACAAGCTATAGCGATGGTAAGAGATTTAAACTGACAGTATCTGGGAAAAGGTATTAGCTTAAGGTTGATATCCCACCCTTAATTACTAACACTTGAATATATGAAATGCAGGTGGACTTGTTCAACAGCTAAATACTTGTGGGTTACACTACTATGAGTTTTTTGTGACCAGACTATCATCTTCTTAGTAGCATGAGAATTTGTTTCTTGTAATGTGTATTAATCTTATATATTGCAACTTCCTTTTTGTCACTTGGGTAAGTAGCAGGCAGTGCTATTCAGCATCTAACATGTTCCAGGTGGATCACTCTCATTCCACATGCCACGACACATTTGGCCACATCCTATGTTTCCACTCACTCACTCACTCACTCACTCACTCACTCACTCACTCCAAAGCTCATTCCTCTGCTCCAATTTATCATTATGCTAATGCTCGGCTTCATTATGTGGCTGTGTTTAAATAAGCTAATGCCACTGTTAATGTGCTTCTTTCCATCCTCAGACACTGGATATCCCTCCTGCTGCTTTCTGCTCACATGTTCTTTTATTCCTGTTGATAAATTTCATTTTCATCTCTTTTGCTGCTTTCCCTTCAAGATGTGCTTGCGTTACAAACTGCAGTTCAGCAGTTTAGCAGTTGGATTGCATCCAAATATTACCAAATGCCACATCTTTTAATATCAGGCAGAGCAGCTTGAATTTTCTTCCTTGGAGTGCTGTAAAAGACACACTGACATGTTTTCTGTGCAAATGCCAAAAAAAAAAAAATGCTCAACAAAAGATGGAGGGGTGTGAAGCAAGCTGAAAAGTCTGTATCCCCAGGATTTTCTATTTTCCCTGATTTCTGGATTTAGTTCATGACCCAGCTGCTGATCTATGAAACTCTGTGGAACTATGCCAGTTTCTAGCAGCCAAGAATTTGTTGCAGTCACTTTTGTGACTGGTAGTACCTTCGTGTTCAGCTAAATAACCATATGTGTTTTTATCCCCAAAGGCCATGCCTGGCCATTGATGATCACAGTACTGCCAAGCCCTTAGATTCTAAAAAATTCATTGTCAAACCATGAAGTAGTATGTATACTTGTGTGTGTGATATATATATAGAGATATATATATAAGCATATACTATATATTTGAGTTTGAATTTGGCATTTCAGCATTCACGGCTTTTGAGTTTTTCTCTACAGCTGTATGGAGATTAAAAACTGAAGTAAAAATAAAAACCAGAAAAAATCTGGGCTTTTTCCATACTCATATAATGCTTCCAGAAGCTTATACCATGAAATCTGGTAGTGCTGTAACTGGATATTTGGCCATTAAATTGTTTTACTGCATCCTTCAGAGAGAAAGATGCTATCAGTTGTTTTTCATAATGGTGAAATGCTTGTCAGGATGCTTTAAGACACCCATTGTGTCTTAAGACACTTGTGTCTTAAGACACTCTATGTATCTTTGATATTTCCTTGTTACATATGATCATATGCACTGTAGCTGTGGGTACCGCATGTGGTTTGCCCTAGAGGACTTCTCTTGACTGCCTTGGGCTTTGGATCAGAGTCCAGAGTAACTTTTGCCATGTTTGTTCATTTCTTTTGCTCAAGACTTGTCCTTCACATGTTTTGGTGGTAGATGGACAAACAACACAGATACTCCTGGTGCATCCAGGTCACATGGCTATGTTTCTTGTCCTTGTCGTGCATTCTGTGTGTGTATTCCCCAGCTTCTGCTGTGGTTGTATATGCAGGGGGTAAAGTGCACCTCCAGGTCAGTGCTCCAGAACCTATGTGCCCCCAGAGTTTCCACTTGAGGTGCATTGGCTCAGCAAAGGCTTTTGTCTGAGGGCAGATTTCCCCCACGTCACACTCCTTTTCTCTTCCCTGTGGGTACAGTCTGTGGCAAGGGATCACTTGACCCTGAAATGCAGTTTCACTCATTTTGCCCACTAGATAATACTGAAATTGAGAGGAAGGTAAATCTTGTTATTTAGACACAGCAACTGTGATCATTTCCTGCTCCTTTCAGATGTTTCCTTTGCAATAGTACTTCTTAATGTCTTGTTTTTTCCATATTGGCACTTTTTGGTGGCAATGTATTTGAATTGTGAGTGTTCCAATGTATTTTTTCATGTACCTCTTGGGCTGTTTGCTCTTTAGTTCTTCTTACCTCCTACAGCCCCAGCACAGAGGCTAACATGTCATCCAGCAAATCTGCCTTGCAAGGAGTGGAGGGGCCTGTTCACTGCACCTCCTGAGCAGAACCAGCGAGAGTGAGCATTTGCAATGTGAGACTGCTTCTCTAACTCACCGGTCTAAGGTGTTTACATCCTGTTATACCTCTGCAAACCTCCTGTGTTGCCCTCTTTGCCCTCAGCTTTGGGTTAGCACACACAGAGGCCAAACATGCCTGTGAATTGCACACTACCAATTTCCCCAGCTGCTCTGCACCTCTAGGGAGTTCAGAGAGTCCCCGGTGGCAGCAACACCAGCTGAATTTGGGGTTTGAGTGAGTTAGAGACTTTCATGTGTGGATGCAAGCTTTTTTAAGGCACCTTTCAGTGCTTAAGAGCCTGTGTAGGTTCTAATAAATAAATGCTTTTGTCTCAGGTGTTGACTTTAGTGCAGTGATTCAGTACCACATGCACAAATACATACCCATGAATCTTGTTGAACTGTGAGGTTTAGAAAGCCAGTTTCTTGGTGATGCATCATGAGTTTGCATGGCACCTACCCTAGTGGTGCCCTAATCTGAGCCACAGACTCTGGGGTGCTACTTTAGTACAAAAATATAATAGCAATTTGTAAATGAATCAGGGAGATTTTAAAATCAATTTTCTTCAGCAAACAGTGATTATTGAAATGGTTGCAGTTATTGCTGAGGACTGAACATATACAGTGCTTCAAGATAGAGAATTGGATTCTCTAAACATATAATTCTTTTATCAATAATTCTTATGAGCAGTCTCCTTTCTACCCTCTCCCTTTTGCCAAAACTCTCCCCTCTATTATGTACTGAGCTCACTTGCCTCCCGGATAGCTGTGGATTTGTTGGTATACAAATTAATTTTGTTATTGACTGGAATGAACATTTGGAGGATAAGAATGCCATTGCTATTCATACCTAAAGGTAATCAATATCGGTACAGAGGAATAAGTATTTTCTAACCCAGTAAGCATCCTCTCCAGCCTTATTTTGTTTCTCTAAACCCCACAAGACTGTATCCTGTGAACAACGCAGTGAGAGGCAATGGCATTTACATCTGGTTAGCAAAGGAGGATCAGGAGAGAGAGAAACTTCTCTCCTGGTCTTGGCTCTTCCCATACTCCAGCTCATCAGTCACTCACTCGTAACAGCCTCTGTTTACTCTTTGACTGCAATGGGGATAATTACTTGTCCGTCGTCAGTTTATTACTCCAACACAGTGAACACAGTGGAGAAGAAAGAAACCCCTTCTTGAAGAGCCTTGATGTTTCCTTGGGAATAGCAGACAGTAGTCTGCAACTACAGCATTTAAGAGAGAGAATGTGATGGGATATTACAATGATGTGGTGTTATTTGCTTCAGCCTGAGATCTGTTCTGCAGAACGATTATTATTAGCATGTAAAAAGCAAAGGAAAGGGGAAAGAATAGCAAAAAGTGGTGGAGTTTGCCCTGTTCCTGGCCTGTTCCACTGGCCAGTTCCAGCTGCTCGTGACCAATCGTTGGTGCTGTTTGGGGTGTTTCAGGTTTTCCTTACCCAAAGACACCCAGGAGATTTGCGTTCGCTTGTCGCCAGATTCTGCCTTCATTTAAGCCTGAAATGAGTCGGGGGCGAACAGAGCGTCAGAGACGGATTTTGCAAACCCTTCCCG